>BQNB010040466.1:0-47387 GCA_026074375.1 Tanacetum coccineum
ATATATATATATATATGGTTTTGAGATAGGACCTGACGATCATGTGGTGTGCGTCATCAGTTTGTAGTCCATCTCGAGTTCCTGAGTACCAACCAATCTTTCAAGATTCCAAATGATCCTTCTTTCATGCATCTTCTTATCAATCAGCTCGACAATAAGTTCTGACCTCTTTTTGTCAATAGCCGTCCACTTTCTCTTTGGCATCTCTTTGTTGTATTCCAACCAAAAATCACGTATTCTATGATGAAGCTCATCCCGAACTTTCTTGAGCGTCCCGTCCGAGAACTTGTATAGCTCATCAGCTCGCATGACTCTTTTCTGTTTGGTCAGATCTTCGTAGATTATGCCTGGTGGTTTGTGAGATGGAATGTAGGGTTCTTTGAATTTTGTATCTGGAACGATCTGTTGAGGTGGAGTGATGTTAAGTTTCTTCTGGTAACTCTTTATACCAAGCTGTAAATCCTTGACACGTTACTTGATGATGAGACTTCTTGTGAACATACGAAGAGCCACAATAAAGTCAACAATATCGTTGTCGGTGAGGTGGAATAGCTTGTGTGTGTTCGTATCAGGCATAGAAGAAGCAGCATGTCTTCAATGTCATTCAGGTGTAGATCCACGAGATCACCTTCTTTAAACTTGTAGAACTGACGGTCAGCTCTTTTCACCATGATCTCTTCCAGATGACCATATCCGTTGTCAGTTTTTGACACTATCACTCTTCCTCCTTAGATTTATCTTTGTAGAATAACATTACTTGTTAGAGGACGTGTTCACTGAGATCTTTGCCATAGTTACGCCCTTCACCCTTAATGTTTGATCTTTTCAATGTATCTTTGACATTTATCCACTTTGTTAGGAACTCTAACAAGTGTAGGAACCATGTTTTCAATCCTGTAAGTCTCATTTGAGCTTGCTTTGGTCTTCGTAATCGACGAAGTATACATCTCTTTGGATCAGGGAAGATTCGATACTCAGGGTCATTATTGGATGAAGTACTCAGTAGCAACCGTTAGATTGATATGGGTGTACTTAGCAGAGGAAAAGGTTTAGACAGTCAAAGATTTGGTAAACGATCTCCTTCCGAATTATTCCAATCAAGCCTGTTTGTTAATGCATTGAAACACTCTTGGAAGTGGTACTCTAATTCTATGCTGCTAGAACACGTGCCTTTTAACAGATTATAGGCAGTTCCTAACAAGATATCTTAAGTTAGATTATGAATTTTGACGTCAATTCAAATATTACTTAGAGAAGTTCTAATCAGAGTGGGCTTGAGTGTCATCAAATGTTCGAGAGGATCTTTGTAGCAGAGAACCATTTGATTAAACAAGGGATGTTCAGGTTGATCATAGTACAACCTTGACGCTTGTTCCATTCCGGATCAAGCGTAGGTGGCCCTTAGGGTTGCTTAAAAATCAATTTAGATTTGGAGGTCTTAGTCTGTCTTTGGTGTTCAGAACATCTTGTGGTATTGTACATCATCATAAACAAATAGTTATCCACATCATCCATAACCACCTCATCTATAGGTTCTTCAACTGGTTCCTTTGCAAAAGCAGACTTACCGGTTTTAGAGCCTTTAGATAAAGCATTACCTTTAGGGGTTTCCTTGGTAGTGGATGGCTTCTTTGAAGACTCTGAATCTTTAGTTCTTTTCCTCTTGGTCTGCTTACTCTGGTTTGGTCTAGTTGGAGGGTCTTCATCATCATCATGCTTTCTCTTATGGTCTTAAATTGTATCAACAACTCCCTTATCCATTACATTTTCATCATCTATCAGTGCTTCCATAAGATCATGGTATAATCGATGATTAGCAAGATTTCTGTTGAAAGACTTGTTAGCATGCATGGTCTGGTAGAGAGCATTTTTCTAATCATATTCTTTGAGAGATGCCTGGTCTTTAGACTTGATACTAAACTTCGACATCTTTTGCTTCTCATCTTGTTCCCTTTTGATTTTTAGAATCTCTGAAGCACTCTTCTCGGATCCTTGTTCTAGATCAACTGTTGGTGTCTATTTCTTGGGTAACTCATAAATTTTCTATAGAGATATTTCTTGAATAAGATTTGCTGTTGCGTTTCTTTCTGTTCTTTGGAAAGACATCCCTAAATTTTGGATCCAAGATATATTACCTACAACAGATGGGAACTTGTGTCTTGGAGCAACAATGAGCTTCAACAGATAAATCTATTTTCTTAAAGATCTGACACATCTTTTTTATAATTATAGCAACTCTTAGCTAAATAAAGAGAGTGCATCAGATTCATTTTTTTTTTTATTTTTTTATTATATTTTAAAAAAATCGTGGTGATGAAGTTGGAAGCATCAGTTATGATTGTTGGTGTGGGAATCGGTGTTGTTGTTTGTTGAGGTACAAATGGTGTGGTGGAGATGGATGGAGGAGGTAGAGTTGTTACCGTAGCAATTGAAGGAAATTCCCATACTGGTGTGGGAACTGTGGGTTCAGAAATCACAGACACTTGTACACTAAGCACGGATAGAGACTGGGTATCTGGAACTTCAGGCTGGATCTTAACTTCAAATAATGAGTTGATCTCTATATCTGTAGTGTCCTTAACAATACTAACCAAAGAAGAATCAGAAGAAAGTTTAAGGAATTGATCACCAAAACCTGAAGAAACAGATAAGCTTGAGTTTGTTGGAGGGAGTTCGGTCTTCATGGGATCATCCTTTTCTTCTGAAGGCTTTTTAGCATCTGCCTTTGCTGCATCAGTAATCTCTTCATCACCTTTATCAGAATCATTAACTTCAACATTAATCATCTCTTCATCATCATCCTTGCGCACATGAATCTTATACTTATAGATATCATCTTCATTAGATTCAGTTTTATCATTTTCATCATTAACATCACCTTATTTTTCATCCTTCTCTTCATCATCAAGTTTGTCTTCTTTAGATTGTTCACTTTCTTGTTTAAAATCCCTACTCAAGAATAACATTTTATTCAGTTATTTCCTTTTTCTCATCAGGAACCCCTGGTTTAGTACCAGTTCCTTCACTTGAGGTAGCAGAGATGACCGTGGACTCATCGGGAACCCTTGGTTTAGTACCAGTTCCTTTACTTGAGCCTCAAGTACCTGGCTGTCTCTTTCTTGTCTTCTTTCTTTCTTTAAGAGCTAGCATAATGTCTGCAGCCTCTTGTTCTTTTAGAGTAAGATATGGAACACCCTTGAGCTTTTTGGGAGGATCAGAAGTCACTTTGCTTGATTTTATTATTTTAGTAGGATCGGGGACAAATTCTGTCACAATCCTCGCATAAGTAGCATGGACTTGTCTTGCTGCTTCTGACGTCGTCAAGCTTAGTTTGCTGATAGACTTGCTATCAAAGCAGTGTCAGCGGATCATAAGAATATTGCTGTTCATAAGCAAACAGGTGTGACTTTCTTCTTGACTCTTCTCTTACTAGAAGTTTTCTCTTAACTGGTTCAGGTTCAGGTTTAGACTCTTTAGAAGCATCAACAGTTTCCTGAGAGTCATCGGCAGTCTTCTTTCTTTTGTGAACCTTTGTCTCTGCTCTTCTTAGGGGGAATCTGACCAGTAGAATACTTGATGAACATCTGATAGGATTCAGATTGTTTGATTGCTTTTGTCAGCATAGTCTCAGGAATGGAAAGTCTATATTCATGATAATCTTCACCTATTCTAACAAACTTTAATCTACATACAATACCATCATCTTTGATTATATGATAGTGTTGAACTTGAGGGATTGAGAGAGAGTGTGTTGCTTGGAAAAGGATTGATGATCGATCTTGGTGTATCTGGTAAGGCTGGTTTTTCGCGCCTTGATATTTTCATTCATTTGGTCAATCTGGTATGCAAGATCTTCCCATATCAACTCAGGATAGTCAGAATTCTCTCTGTAGAACATGCCTCATAGTATGTCAATTCTGGACTTACGTAGTTTGTCATTGCTTGCTGTATTTCCAGAGAGACACTTGTTGATTATGTTGATAAAAACATAATGCCTAATATAACGATTAATATATTTTTTCACATCCTTTACGTTTTGCTTACACAAATATAAAAACGTTCAACGTAAATTTAAATGTAAATTAAGTAATTAGTTGTAAATTCTCATTTCAACAAATAATCATTAAAGGTATGAATAAATAAATGGCTTAATGTTGTTATGATCAAAGGAAATTTTTATTCAACCATCACACTTTTATAAAATGTTTGTAAAACATTTCTATAACATCACAAAAATATTTTCTTACAATTTAAATGAAATGTTTTTTTTAAAATAAACATTTGAAAATTCAATTTTTAGACCTAAAAGGCTAGAAAAGTTCCAGAAAATTCCCCCTACAAAAAGACAAAACTGGGGAAGCGCTAGTCTTGGGAGGCCCTTAAATACTGGCCGGCCCCTTAAAATTTAATGGGGAACGACCACTTTTAAGGGGACCGCCCTAGGTAGGACGCTCCCCAGTTTGTCCTATTAAATACTAAGACTTTTCCACAATTTTTACCTTTTGCACTCATTCATTCTGTTCCTAATATAGCCGACAAATATCATAAAAAATCCTTTGATTCATTTAATCATAAGCTTTGTTTCTAGTGGCCCTAGACTCAATTCCCTCAAGACAAGAGAATGAATACTTCCAACCTCAAGTGAAGAGTATTAAACCATTTGTTTGTGATTGTTACAATCATATTGCATCAATGTCATATTCGTAAATATTTTAATTTCTTGTATTTATGTTAGTAGCTAGATCTTGGCGATCATTGTAAGTATAGATAGATCGTGGTGAGCTTTACCAAGTAGTAGTTAGTTATTTGAGGCTTAAGTAGTGTGTGTAGTATAGTCGGAAGTTGTGAGAAGTCGTGAAGGTTCTAGTGAAGAAGTTTTGAGGTTGCAGAAGAAGTCGTGAAGTTGTGAAGTTGTGAAGAAGTCGTGAAGTTGTGAAGTCATGAACAAGTCGTGAAGTTGTGTTGTGATAGATTGGTTCTAGCTAAGATTAGAACTCGACATTTAGCTTTGTGTCGTAAATCGGTGTAAGCAATGTTGTGTACGGTTTTCTCCGCCATAAGGGAGTTTGTTGACATAGTGAAGAAAACTCGAGAGTTAGGGTTGCTCGGGAATGGACGATAGGCGAAGAGGTGCTTCGTTACCGAACACTATAAATCTCGTGTTGTGGTTTGATTGTTTTACTCATATCTCTTGTTCTTACTTTTTCATTTCATATACATAATATTGTTCATATTGTGCAGCATAAATTCACAAAAAGTTGAATCTAAGATTTTACAAACAACATAAACCTTAAATTATAAAGGGTAAACTATTCACCCCCTTTTATTTTTTTAATGGTATAACAGAGCCACGTTAAACAAGATTTTTAAAATAAATTGTATTTTAAAACTTGAATCGATCTATGGAATCGGAAAAATATTTAGAAGGGCAATCTATGCAAAGACCACCACTTTTTGAAAGTGATGGATTTATTTATTGGAAAAATAGATTCGAAACTTATGTGAAGTCAAAAGATCTAGATCTTTGGCATGTTATTACCGATGGTGATTTTCCTCCTATTCAATTTAATCCCGAAACTAAAAAGGATGAAATTGTATCTTTTCATAAACAAGATGATGATCTTAAAAAGAAACTTGCAAAAAATAATGAAGCTAAAATGGTAATTTATAATGCTTTGCCACGTAAAGAATACGAAAGAATTTTTATGTGTCAAACCGCAAAAGAAATTTGGGATACTTTACTAATCACTCATCAAGGTAATAATCAAGTCAAAGCTAACAAAATAGATCTCCTTGTTCAACAATATGAACAATTTATGATTCCGGAAGAGGAATCAATAGATAATGCCTTTGCTAAATTTAACACTATTATTACTAGTCTAAAAGCACTTGATGAAAGTTTCTCTAGCAAGAATTGTGTTAGGAAATTTCTTAGGGCACTACATCCAAAATGGCGCGCGAAAGTCACGGCGATTGAAGAATCAAAGAATCTAACAACCTTATCTCTTGACGAACTAATTGGAAACTTGAAAGTTTATGAAGAAGTAATTAAGAAAGATGTAGAAACGGTTAAAGGCAAGAAAGAACAAAGTAGATCACTTGCATTAAAAGTGAAAAAGGAAGTAAGTGATGAAGATAGCTCAAGTTCCGATAGTGAAGACGAAGAGTATGCTATGGCCGTAAAGGAATTCAAGAAATTCTTCAAGAGACGAGGAAGATTTGCAAGACAACCACGAGGCGATAGAAAAACATTCCAAAGAAGTAGAAATGATGGTTATGATAAAAGTGAAAGAAAATGTTTTAGATGTGGTGACCCAAATCATTTCATTGGAGAATGTTCAAAGCCGCCAAAGAACAACGATCAAAGAGCATTCATTGGAGGAGCATGGAGCGACAATGGAGAAGATGAAGTGGAAAAGACTAAAGATGAAGCTTGTCTTGTAGCTCAAGCGCCCGATGAAATATGCTTAGGAGTAAACTTGGAACCCGATGAGTGGATTAAAGATAGTGGATGCTCAAAACACATGACCGGTAATCGAAAGTTGTTTTCTTCATACAAAGCATACAACGGAGGTAACGTAATTTTCGGAAGCAACTTACGCGGTAAAATCATAGGCAAAGGTACGATTTCTCAAGACTCCTTAATAATTGAAAATGTTGAGCACATAGATAACTTAACTTATAACTTGCTTAGTGTAGGTCAAATATGTGATAATAAATGAAAAGTAATATTTACCGAACACGATAGCGAAATAATCAAAAACAAAAAAGTTAGAGGTAAAGGAATTAGGAAAGGAGGATTATACGTAATGAAACTAGGAAATAAACCGGAAGACAAAATATGCCTTACAAAATTAGATGAAAATTCCACACTATGGCATAGAAGATTAGGTTACGCTAATATGCAACTAATTCAATCATTAACATCCAAAGAATTAGTTAGAAATCTACCAAAACTTAAATACGACCGTCATTTTTGTGATGCTTGCAAAATTGGAAAGCAAGCTCACGTAAGTCACAAGGCCAAAAATATAGTCTCAACAACTAAATGCTTAGAATTACTTCATATGGATTTGTTTGGCCCCTCCGCCATACGAAGCTATGGAGGAAATCGTTATACCTTAGTAATCGTAGATGACTATTCTCGATTCACATGGACTAGATTTTTAACAAATAAAACCTAAGCCTTTGAAAATTCGAAATATTTAGCAAAATGATCCAAAACAAATTAGGGTGTTCCATTGTATCAATTAGAATGGATCATGGTCGGGAATTTGATAATGAAGTACAATTCAGAAACTATTATGATTTAAATGGGATATCTCATAATTTTTCCGCTCCTCGTACTCTACAATCTAATAGGATAGTAGAAAGAAAAAATCGCACTCTACAAGAAATGAGTAGAACCATGTTAAATGAACAATTCATTCCTCAAACATTTTGGTGTAATGCGGTCGATACTTCAACCTATATAATTAATAGATTTTCCATTAGACTTATTTTAGGAAAAACTCCATACGAGTTGTTAAGAGATAGGAAACCAAACCTTAACTATTTTAGAGTATTCAGAAGTAAATGCTTTATTCTTTATACAAAAGATTACCTCACCAAGTTCGACCCAAAGTCGTACGAAGGTGTTTTCCTATGATATTTGCAAAATAGTAAAGCTTACATAATACTTAACAAACAAACAATGAAAGTAGAAGAATCATTAAATGTAACTTTCGATGAGACTCCTCCTCCACCTAAAACATCACCATTGGAAGATGATGAATTAGTCGAAGAAGAAGCTATTGAGGTTAGTAAAACAAAACCCATAGGCAATGATCTTGAAGACATTTCATTAGAAAATAATCAAATAATAAACATTAAAGAATCTAAAAGTCATCCCCTAGAAAATGTTATTGGTAATCTAAATCAAAGAACACTTAGGTCGCAAGCTCAAGAGAAAAGCAATTTCTTTTGCTTTATTTCAACAATAGAACCTAAAAATATAAATGAGGCACTAAAAGATGAAAATTGGGTAATGGCCATGCAAGAGGAACTAAATCAATTTATAACAAATGATGTTTGGGAACTAGTCCCAAATCCCATGGATATGACCATTATAGGAACAAAATGGGTATATAGAAATAAACTCGATGAAAATGGGGTCGTAACAAGAAACAAAGCTAGGTTGGTCGCCCAAGGTTATAATCAACAAGAAGGAATTGATTATGATGAAACATATGCACCCGTAGCTAGACTAGAGTCCATAAGAATACTTTTAGCTTATGCTTGTGCACTAGATTTTAAGTTATACCAAATGGATGTGAAGAGTGCATTCCTTAACGGTGTTATCAATGAGGAGGTTTACGTGGCACAACCTCCGGGATTCATTGACTTCGCAAAACCTAATTATGTCTATAAACTTAAGAAAGCTCTTTATGGTCTAAAACAAGCTCCAAAAGCTTGGTACGATCGACTAAAAGCCTTTCTTATTAAACATAATTATTCTATGGGAATGGTAGATAACACTCTCTTCACTAAAAAGAAAGACTCCAACATCATTATCGTCCAAATATATGTTGATGACATTATATTCGGATCAACTTGTCAAGAAATGTGTGATGACTTTGCCAAGATCATGCATGATGAGTTTGAAATGAGTATGATGGGGGAACTAAACTTTTTCTTAGGATTACAAATAAAACAATTAAATGATGGAATATTTTTCAATCAATCAAAATATATTAAGGAAATGCTTAAGAAATTTGGACTAGAAGACTCTAAGCCAATGAAAACCCCCATGTCTACGGAAACCAAACTCACAAGGGACGAAGAAGGTGAGTCCGTAGATAATACCAAATATAGAGGCATGATAGGTAGTTTATTATACTTAACGGCAAGTAGACCCGATATCATGTTTAGTGTTTGCCTTTGTGCACGCTTTCAAGAGGATCCCAAAACCTCTCACCTAGAAGCGGTTAAATGTATCTTCCGATACATTAAAGGCACTATGCATTTAGGATTATGGTATCCCAAGGGATCTGGCATAGAAACAATAGTTTATGAGGGTTCGGATCATGCGGGAGATTACATTGATCAAAAAAGCACTAGTGGTGTTTGCACATTCATGGGATGTTGCTTAACATCTTGGTTTTCAAAGAAGCAAACCGCTCTTGCTATCTCGACAACCAAAGCGGAATATGTTAGCGCCGAAAAGGCATGTAAACAAGCACTATAGATGAAACAAGCTCTCGTAGACTATGGCATTAGGTTAGACAATATTCCAATAATGTGTGACAACAAAGGGGCTATAGACTTAAGTAAGAATCCCGTTCAACACTCACGAACTAAACACATAGAGATTCGCCACCACTTCCTTCGTGATAATGTTCAAAAAGGAAATATCTCTATAGAAAAGGTCTCATCGGAAGACAACATAGCCGATATTCTAACTAAGCCACTTAAACGTGAACCATTTAACTACTTACGCTTAGGTCTAGGAATGATGGAACAAATTGACTAAGTTTTCAGCACTAAAAATTAAAAATGAACTAGCTGTCAAAAATCTGAGAAATAACTTCTCATCAGATGGCGGCCCCCTTAATTTATAAAGGGCGGCCCCCTTAATTTTAAGGGGGCCGGCCAGACATTAAGGGGGCCACCCACTGGAATTTTTTTTCTTTCTTTCTCTCTCTGTGTCTAGGCTTCTGTTTTGCACAAAAACACAAGATTGGGAAAAACTTATAAGCAAATATATATATATATATATATATATATATATATATACACGATAGTCCCAATCCATTATTTTCTAAAGAAAATCTTCCTCACATCTAGGATCACATGAAAACCAATTTTCATATATTGTTGATATATGCTAAAAACATTTTTTTTCATATGCATAATGGTCTCTTAATTGTTGTCAAAAATATATAATCTAATATATATTTTTGACAATCTTGGTTGAGCAAAACTAAATCAAGGAGCATTTGGATTATTTCTTAAGTTTTACATGTCTTAGTGTCGAAATAATCGCTACTCCACATTTGTTGCATTTAGGCACACATTAGTTTTTGCACAAAAGCTTGGTTTATTCTGTTAATCCTCTTGCCAAGTAAATTCTTTGTGCATTATATCTTGTTTAGCCTTCTTCTCTTATACTTATATGTCTATATGCCAAAATTATGTATTATATCTTGTTGTATGCTTAATTGTTATGTGCTAAAACATCTTAATTGCCATAAAAGGATAGACTTGCTGCAAATCAACCACCAAAACTGAAACCCTCACAAAATTTTTGAGAAAAATCAATTTTTAGAAAATCTGGGTAATGCCAGTAGGCGGCCCCCTTAATTCATAAAGGGCGGCCCCCTTAATTTTAAGGGGACCGACCCCTAATTAAGGGGACCGGCCTAGGCAAGCACGGGAAAACAATATTTTTATTCCCTTTTTTAACCAAACACCCTCTAGACTTAGCCACTGTTTCCCTAAATCCACAAACATTCATTGGAATTGATCCTTTGAATGTTCATACTTCCAGAAAATAATGTAAGCATTGGTATAAGGTTTTCTCCGCCGAAAGGGAGCTTGTTGATTAGTGAAGTAACTCTCGAGTTGGATACTCGAGGAGTGGAGTAGGGCGAAGAGGAGCTTCGTGACCGAACCACTATAAATCATCGTGTCGGTTTGCATTTTCTTTTACCTTTCTCTTTACTTATGTCTTTACATTTATCGCTTTACTTTTACACTTGCATTGTGCTTATGATTGTGTGAATTGTTGTGTATGTTGTGTTAGTCATGGTTGTGTAGCTCTTTGTAGTAAACATTGTGAGTGTGGATATATTGGTAGAATATGCGCTAGTTATTGTAAATCCATTATCGACACTTCTCATATTGCGTCAAACTTGATTGGTGATTTGATACAAATAATCTAGTGCGAAAACCTCTTCTGGAGGCGGTCCCTTTAAATAGGGCGGCCCCCTGATGTACTGGGCGGCCCCCATATATTTATGGGACCGCCGGCAGAAAGATGATATAATAATTGATACAAAAGATTTAAAGTTTTTAAAAGGAAACGTATTCACCCCCCTCTACGGTTTCCACAATTGGTATCAGAGCCACGTCGCTCTAGTTTTCAAAACAAATGGTTTTTAAAATAGAGTACGATCCATGTATCAAATTACCCATGAAGGGGGATTAAATATGAAAAGTGTTTTGTTGCTTGATTCGTATTAGTTTTGTTGTTAAATATACCTCGTATACTAGCTTGACTGAAAATATTCTCAAAAAGCTTGGAAGTATAAAATACGTCTTTGTAAGTCCTAGGAGTAAAAATGATGTCTAAAACACATGTTCTATGTGCTGGAACAACTCCCTGAAGTCCTACGTCTTTACATTAAGTTACCAAATGATTTTATACGAAAAACATATTTTTAGGTCACTGGTGGCGGTCCCATAAATGTCTGGGCGCCCCCCTAATATATCTGGGGGCCGTTACCTTTATGGGGGCCGCCTGTCTGTTTCAGTAGATTTTGGCAAACTTCGAAAAATCATATAAAATCAACCGTAAGTCCATAGAAGTCATGCCACCCGCCATTTCGAATATAATTAAAAATACTTCCAAGTCTTCAATCTAAACTTAAATAAGTCAGAAATGCAAAATACTACATAGTGGTCAAAATTGTATGTTTCGTTTTGACGTAAAACTTGTAGCTTATCTTTTCCTTCAAGTCAAGCATTTCTAGTCAATGTATCTTTGAAAAATGGTGTATTTATCTTTTCAAAACATTGATCTTGATAAACTTTTGAAATGGGGAGAAAACTATTTTATTTTCAAATCAAATCAAGCTAAGTATACATCATTATATCTAATACACAAAACAATGACGAATATCCTTATGTGTATGCTAGATGATTATTACATCACTCCAAGGTATGATAAATAAATACTTGATGCTTTTATGAGCAAAGGGAACTTTTATGAAAAATGTTGTAAACTTTTATAAACTCATCAAAACATTTTTTTACATTTAAAAGAAATGTTTTATTCAAAATAAACATTTTGAATTTCAAATTTTCGGACCTAAAACGGCTAGAAATGGTCCAGTAAACACCTCCCCTGAATAGGACAAAAAGAGAGCGTCTGAATAAGGGGCGACCCCCTTAATTACATGGGCGGCCCCCTTAATTTTAAGGGGGCTGGCACCCTATTTAAGGGGGTCGGCCATAGACCACGCTCCTCCATTTTTGCCTATAAATACTGGACTATTCCCCAACATTTTTCTCACCTTTTGCACTCATTCTTTCTGCTTAAAACAACCCACATATCCTCTCTAAAATCCTTTGATCATTTAATCATTTAGCTTTGTTTCTAAGTGATCCAAGCTCAATTCCTCAAGTGCAAGAGAAGAATACTTCCATTATCTAGTGAAGAAGTATTACACCTAAAAATCTATATTGCAATCTTGTTGCATCCATATCATACCTTGTAAATCTTGTAAAGTTGTGTAGTTGTTAGGATTTGGTAATTGTTGTAAGTATAGTTGGATCTTGGTGATCCTTTTTAGTAGTGTTAGATAGTTGTGATATAAGTAGTGTGGTGAGAAGAAGTTGTGAAGGTGTGAAGTTGTGAAGATTGAAGAAGTTGTGTAGTCGTGATCAAGGTGTGAAGATAAGTTGTGTAGTGAAGGGTTGTGAGTAGTTGTGAGTTGTGAAGTGTGAACTAGTCGTGAGTTGTGTTGTGATAGATTGGTTCTAGCTAAGATTAGAACTCGACATCTAGCTTAGTGTCGGAAATTGATATAAGCAACGTTGTGTACGGTTTTCTCCGCCATAAGGGAGCTTGTTGACATAGTGAAGAAAACTCTCGAGTTTGGTGCTCGGGGAGTAGAGTAGGCCGAAGAAGAGCTTCGTAACCGAACCACTATAAATCCTTCAAAAAGTCGAATCTAAGTTTTTATAAACAAATTTTAAATATTAAATTAAAAAGTGGTAAACTATTCAACCCCCCTTCTAGTTTTCCACAAGGTTTACCCAAAAAGTTAATACTGCCAAGGCACAAACAGTTAATACTGCTAGGCCAAAAGCTGTTAAAACTGCTAGGCCAAATTCTACAGTTGATAATGTTGTTAGGGTTAACCAGACAAATGCTGTAAAGGCCTCAGCATGTTGGGTTTGGAGACCTACCAAACCTGATAGTGCATCAATCACTTTGAAGAAACATAATTATATTAATGCACGAGGCAGATCCAAGTCAGTGATGGCTTGGGTCCCCAAAGGAATCTAATTTCTTTATTTTTATATGCAGGGCAAGCCACAACAGGATGACATAAGATTTGTTGACAGTGGATGCTCAAGGCACATGACTGGGAACATAGCTTATCTCTCAGATTTTAAGGAATTTGCTAGAGGTTATGTTACATTTAGGGGAGGAGCACATGGTGGTAGAATTTCTGGTATCCAAGGAGAACTTAATGCAGGTACATCTACAGAGAAAGAAGAAATCAGTCAAGATTGCATTGTGATGCCAATTTGGAAAGATGCTTCATACTTTGATTCACCTTCTAAGGATATTGGTAATGGTGAACCAAAATCTGCTGCTGATGATCAAAAGCAGGTTGAAGATGGTCCAGATAATGAGAATTATGAAAAAGACAAGTATGAAGATGATAGCAGTCCTAAGGAAGTTAATACTGCTGGACAACATGTTAATACTACCAGTCTTAAAGTTAATATTGTTCGTTTTAAACATAATACTGTTGATCCATCAGTTAATACTGCTAGTTCATATGATCAAGATAGCCCTAAAGACATGTTTACAATGGGAGCTAGTCATACACTTGAAGCCACTCATGTTGAGTTCTTCAGTGATGAAGATGAAACAAAAGTTGATTTGGGGAACATCGCAAATTCCTATACAGTTCCACTCACTCCAAATACAAGAATCCATAAAGATCACCCAATTACAAATGTGATTAGAGATGTGAAGTCTACCATTCAGACAAGAAGAATGATAAAATCTACTTCTGAACAAGGGTTTCTCAGTGCTATATATGAACATAAAACACATGATACTCTGAATACTTGTTTATATGCTTGTTTCCTATCACAAATTGAACCCACAAGCATTGCTAAAGCTCTATCTGATTCATCTTGGGTGGAAGCAATGCAGGAAGAACTTCTGCAATTCAAACTCGTTGAATCCGGGTATCACTTCATAACCTAAAATCGATCACGAAATCGAATAGAAAAGGAAGAAAGAAAGAGTTGTCTAGAGAGGGTGAGAAAATATGAGGAGAGGTTAGAGAGAAAAGAGGGAAATGAAATTTCTTAGATATATAGAACAGCTAACTTTTCCAAGTGGAAAAGTTTCTCTTATATACCCAGACACTTAAACAGTGACGTGCGGGATATTTAACTAGGACCCGGGCTAGGGTTTTGCTTGGGGTTAAAATCCAAATACTTTTTTACAATATTAGATTATCTATCGAGCCCGTATTCCCGATATTATTCTATTACAACATTAACTAATAAAGACCGAAGCTCCATCGTAGAGTGACCGACTTCCATGTTCGACTCAATAAATTGAGGCTAACAATCTCCCCCGAAGTGAGGTCTTGAACACGGGAACGAGCTTCCTTTATTGACTCAATAAAATTGAGGCTAACAATCTCCCCCAAAGTGAGTTCATTGATGACACTCCTTCATGAGATCAGTGAGATTGCTTTTGTCGTTTAAGCTCGAGTGTTCTTGGTCTTTGTCTTCGTTGTAAGCTTGTTCCTTCATGCTTTGCGATCGGCTAAGCCATCTTGCGATCTTGTGTCTTTGACCAACATGCTCATACTATTGCATTATCTTGAAAGCTTTATTTCAGAGTTTGCGGAAGTCTTTGTCTTTAAATCTTGAGCTTTCTAGATAGTATGTCTTCGTAGAATGAGCATGAACATGTGATAATGAATCGACTTTGGTTGATTGAGATACTGTCACCACCGTTTTACACTGCAGGTTTACGTTGTTGTAATCAAGGGAGAATAATTGATTTGAAAATCAATCGACGTGTCACTCGTTAAAGAGTTTTTGTAACACATCGAGAGTGTCATGTTTTTATCAAAATTCATCAACCGTCAATTCATTTACTGGACCAAATCGATATCCAGTTGTCACAAGTTTGATTCATATAGAATCTCGCAAGACAACCTACCAAGAGCTTGTTCTGATGATGGTCCAAGCAGGTTCCATCTTCATTGTGAATACCATTAGTATCACTCGGTGTGTTTGTTCTGGCCAAAAATATCACAATAATATTGCGTAGGACTCTTGTTAGCAGCTTGTGAACTTGATGATGTCAACAACGTGTTTGAAATGGATTGTGTCCTATCGAGATTTTTATTGACTCTCTTGCTCTGACTCGATTAGTGCAATTTGGTTTTTAGTACTCGGAGGATGGAAAACAGATTGCCACCTGTTCAATATCAACGATATCGGGTGAGATGTCAATTAGAATAACTGGGGTATCTCGTGACAAAGATGACAAGTTTCTGTTTGAGGAGAAACCCGAAATGGTTGGGAAAGGGTTGTGCATTGCATCACTGGGTCCATGATGTTAGTTTTCAATGTCAGCAATCATCTTTGTGATTCGGACAGCGGATGTATTGACCCGGGTTTTTGCCTTAAGTTGTGTGGATTAGGTTCTTTTCTTTACACCCATTTATCCATACCATTTCTTTTTCATTCTTAAACGCCTTCAATGCTCTACCAAGAGTCATTTCTAACACCTTGTTGTGAATTGTTCGTGTTAACTCAGTCTTAGTTTTTTCGGCATTATTTTCCCATCAAATTCATCTCAATCATACCTAAGGACTGCTATTCTAACTTTGGATTATCCTTGGGTGTATATCCTCCGGTCTGTTGGATTCCTAGGATTGATTCCTAACCTAACCACCTTAGACTTTAGATTTCGCTCATGAAAATTAAGATGTTGAGGGTATTTAGTTCGAACACATAAAACCTTTTTCTTAGCACATTTAGTTGAATGGATCATATTTTTAATTAATGTTATCACCTTATTTTAAAATAATAAACACATAGTTTTTGAAATACCTTGTGTTAAAGTATGTCTTGAAAAATTGTGGGAGGGTAATATGGTCAGCGATGAATGGTTTGTTGGAAGATTTTGATAAATGTTTTTGAATTACATTTATGAATGGTCGTTGATGATGTATCCAAGAACATTTAAACTTTGTTTTTCGAAAAACTTCCCCTCAAAAATAGGACCAATTGAGAAATTGTTGTCTTTTGAAAACATTATGAGGGATGGAGTGATGAACACACAATTTTGAAAGTTTGATGATTTGTGTCATCGAGAATCTTGAAAAATTGTGTTCAAACTTTTTGAAAAACCAGTATGTTAGAGGACTTCTCTTTTAACGCTACAGGGTAAGCGCACTTAAGAGTTACACTATTCTTGTTCTTGAGCTAAAAAACATTGACGTCTTGTTAAGAACAGCTCAAGACGAGAAACGTTAATTTTCTGTTGGGAGGAGAGGATAAGTTATAAACCTTCTTTATTTGAAGTCGGGTTATGTAATGTTATTTACACATAAGCCATCTAGAAAATTAGAAATGACTTGTTTTGAAATATTTTGCTAACTATGGCTCGAACTTCATTTTACACACCCGTGTCAATGTTAATCGACATTTCTAAAACGTATATGTTTATCGATTCCTAGGAGGACATGTCAAGAAAGATTCTTTTTGGAAAATTTTCTATATTTCAGAGTTTGTATTTGTAATATATATACTTGTTGTCCTTAGCATTGCTATTGTGAAGGTGGTAGTTAATTCCAACTCTTGTCTGATGTAGCTGTCTTGTTTGCTTAAGGAACAACTTTTGGAACCAGCTTTGAACTTGGACTTGTTCATGCTGTGGTATTGATTCCGAGTTCTGAATGGTTATGATCGAAGTCATTGTTGAAGAACGAAGGCTGAACTGATGGAACATGACATCATTGACTTTGAAGACCGATCAAGATTTGTATTGCTGCGATTCAAACATCTTTTTCATTGAGGAACGGGGGCACTGCAAGTGTTATTTTCAGTAGGCGCCATCTCTTGTCGTTGTGGTGCGAGGTGCTGAAACTGTTTGTCTGATCAGACATCATTTAGCATTGATTGATCGAGGCCTTGAACTGCTATGTGTCAAACTCATTTTTTTGTGATCATCAGATCAAAATTCCTTGATGCCCTATTTTCTAAGATATCTTTCTTTCCGCAACCACAACTCTGGTCTTCCTTGTAGTCTTGAACGATGTACCTATACTTAAGAGTAGTTCCATTGCACTGACATATGTGCTGTTCACTTTCACATTGGTTAGGGATATCTGCATGTTGTACCATTTGAGGTAGGGCTTCACTTTCAACCTTTGTTGTGCTAGAGGACGAATGTCTTTCTATGGTTGGAACCCATCAAGACAAAACAGTCTTGAGAATTTACCGTTGGTTGCCACCTAAAAGACAAAGATCTAAGGACCTTGTTGTTTTCTCTTGCACAATGGTAGTCTTTTTTATTGAAAACCTTATGTCCTTTTGGGATCTGTTCTTTTTGGTTTCGTTTGTGTGCTGCCAACCCTTATCTGCTTAGGGTTTGTTTTTGTTTGTTGTTCTTATTGGATGGAACCTTAGCACGCGAAGTTGATTTCTTTCAGAAATTTTATTACAACAAGCGTAATGATTGGCATTAAAGTTACATTTCTGACATGTCGAGCAAAACTAAAAGTTTTGGAGTCTCGAAAAATTTCTAGAGTTTCCTAGAGTGTTCCTTGTGCCTTTTTCTTAGCCTCCTCTAGGTTAGTGTTATGAACAATGGCGTTTGAGCTTATTTGGCTATACTAGATGAGCTAGTTGCAATCATGTAATGAGGTTGTGCAAGGGCAGATTCTCTTCTCTTAGGCAAAATGATGTGTAGTGACGGTTTTGACAAGTCGTTGTTACATAACTTGGGAGGCAAACCTGGTTTTGAAATTCTAGGTCTTTACAGACTTAAAACGAGTCGGTTGTCTAACAACGGATTGGTTTTAAAGTGTGTCCAACCGGGGTTTTCCCCTAGATTGATGCGTTGCAAACTAGTATGCGCACTATTTCCTCTTAGTTTCCTTAACTCTTTTTTTAATGATGAAATTGCACCCCTTTTCTTGTAATCTGAGCTTGTACATCTGCATTTTCATTTAGGACTTTTGTTCAGTTGTTCCATTTAAGAGTCATTTCTTTTTTTTTTTTTTTTTTTGGTTTTTGGTCTGAAACACGGTGTACGTTTGATAGAATAAAAAGATCTTTGTAAGTCATGTTTCAAATGCTCTTTTTCCTTATGTAACTGCTCATTCTCTGCAAGTAATTTAGCCACACTATGTTCCAATTCGATGTTTATTGTTTCACTTACATCGATGTCATTTTTAACCTTGGCTTCATTACTTTTCTCTTTCAAAAATTAACTCTGTTGCCCTGATTTTAAAACATTGTCTTTCATTATGTATTTACGATTAATCTATGCTTTCGAGTATTGCAAATCTTTTTGACACTGGGCAAACAGTCTTTTGAGACAAACATTTTCAGACTCGAGTGGATTGATTTGAGAGTTCAGTGTCTTGTCATCTGTTATTTAGCAGGGAAAAGGACATATGTACATGACATTGTTAAGCATTCTGGTCAACCTCTCCTTAATTATTAAATTCAGGTTGCCAGTATGTTGTTGTACCTGTGCAGATACATTTATAATCAGCAGTCATTTGTTATTACCTCAGCCCTTGGCTCTTCATCTATTTGGGTCTGATAATTGCATCAACAACATGTGATCACTTCCTGATTGCTGCTTGTATCCTGCTATTTGATTCTGTCCATTGCTTTCAATGATAAATGAACTAGCATTCCAATGCATACAATGCATTTACTCGTATCATCCTTTTCCTCTGTTGTCTGGATTTGTCTTTCATTCACCCTGATTTCATACTCCATTTTATGTTGTGCTCTTTTACCAATGGACTTCTTATCTGATTCCATGTGTTGGATCTGTGTGTCACGGAATTCTGGAATTTCGAGTAGGTGTACTTGTAAGATTTTGTTTCGTGTTTTGTCATGTCAACTTATTCATCATCACCAAATTAAACATGACTGGTTGAATCATCTGAACTGTGGCTGAGTACTTCGTTAATATGCAGACTGGAATCCAATCTCTTGAAATTCTTCATTGTCATGTTGCTTTTGTTGTTGTTTCCATGTACCAGGAATCATTGTGAACGTGTAAGTCTCTAGATCTTGGACCATAGAGTGTATTGCATTCGGCGCGTTTTGATTTCCTTTGGTGTTGTGTTTTTGGAAGGCAGTGGGGTGTTTGACTCTGGTGGTTCGTGAGTGAAGGGGGGGAATTGAGTCCGGCTACGTTCTGTTGTGGGGGAGGGTTGGTGGGGCAGGGGGGGGTGGGCAGTAGTCGGTTAACGTGGTGTTGGGTGAGGAGGCGTCAGGGGAGGGGTCGTGTAGGGGGGGGGGGTGGCGTGGTGCAGGGTGGGGTGGAGTGTGGTAGGTGAGGGTTGAGTGGGGCGCGGGGGGGGGGGGGAAGGATGCGAGGGGGAGGGGGGGTCTGGGGGGGGGGGGGCGCGGGGGCTGGAGGGGTGGGGCTGGGCGCTTTATGGGAGGGGTGGGGTGGGGTGGCGGGGCGAGGGGGGGAGGGGGGGTTGGTGGGAGGGGAGTGGTGAGGGGGGCTTGGGGGGGGGGGGGGGGGGGGAGAAGGGGGGTGGGGAGGGGGGGTGGGGGGGGGGGGGGGAGGGGGGGGGGGGGGTGAGGTGAGGGGGGGAGTGGCGGGAGAGATTGGTCGGAGGGTTGGAGCGGGGGGTGGGCTGGGGCGGCTGGGGCGGGGAGGGGGGGGGGTGAGGGTGGGGGGCGGGGCAGGGGGAAGGTGGGGTATGTGTTGGAGTGGTGGGCGGGTGGGTCGGTTTATGGGGAGTGGTGGGAGGGAAAGGGGGGGCGGGGGGGGGGATTGTGTTGTGACGTGTTCTTTTTTGTTTTTTGATCGTTTGTCGCTATTTTTTTTTTTTCTTATCCTTTTTTCTTTATTTTTTTTTTTATTTTTTGTTTTCTCTTTTTCTTTTTTTTTCTTTTCCTTTTTTATCGTGGAATTATTAAGTTAAAAATGCTGTTGGATCTTTAGTGGTTATGATGTGATTGAAGTTGGGTTGTGTGTAAGCAATTCACGTTAACGGGTTTTAACACGTCTATGATTAAAACATCGATAAATGGAATTAACAGGATTTTACAAAATCAATAGAAAACCGTTGATCGAATGATTTGATTCGGAAAATCAGCGGCAATGATTTTAATTGTATAAAAACAAGATAATTGTCTGGCTCGGAGTACAGCATATTGTTTTTAATAGGCTCTCTCCCAATCTGTAACGGGCCTTAAAAATACAGAGTGGGCGTGAGCTTGAACAAAAAACAGTCTAACACAAATTTTCTAAAAAAATGTAAAAATGTCAATAACTCCATAGTAACGATGGTTTTTGGCCTCGGGAAAAATCCGTAACAGGCAAAAGGGTTGTTTACATTTAATCCATCCTGTTCTTTCTCTTCGATTTGAGAGGTGGTCACGAGCTGAAACGGACTTACGGATGAAAAGTTATGGCTGTTTTAATGAAACCCTTTTTCTTCACACAAGATTTCTAGACAAAAAGCTTAACGAGTGCTATCTTTAACAAAAAGCTACGAGCGTGACACCAAACGCAATGTTCTTGAAGGCAAAAAATAAACCGGTAGTCTGTCTTTTGAAGTCATGTAATGTCAAATGATTTCTCGAAATTTTGGGCAGCATAACGTTTTCTATTCAGTATATAAAAAAGTCTTCAATGTACCTAAAAGTTAGTAGCAAAACGCAATACCAACCCAAAAAAATTCAAAAACGCAAGGAAAAAATCAAAACGGCAAAAAATCAAAATGCAGAAAAATCAAAACGCAACTTAAAAAAAACCCAAACGCAACTTTACAAAAATCAAACGCACTTTAAAATCAAAACGCAATTTATAAAAAATCACAAAAACGCAACTTTAAAAATCAAAGCAAATAAAAAAAATCAAAAACGCAACAAGAAGAATAATCAAAACGCTAACAAGAAAAAATCAAAACGCAACAAGAAGAAATCCAAAAACGCAACATGAACTTTGCCAGAGAGTCAAAAAACAAAACGACGAAATATACGACTTTTTTCTTCAAAAATCGCCTAAAAAAATCACCCTTTTTTGACCTTTTAAACTGATTTCTCTTGCACAATTAGCTATCCTGATCGCCTAGATCTTGCCTTAATAACATAAAACATTCACACATCCTAAGCCCAAAATTCGGGTTTGATTTTTTTCTATTGACTTCTTTTTGACCCACGAATTTGATCTTGTTGAACCACACGAATCAACCACGAATCCACACGTAGCTCTGATGCCAATTGTAGGAACCCGTTAACACTTCACTTCATACAATCGATCACGAAATCGAACTAGAAAGGAGAAAGAAAGAGTTGTTCTAGAGAGAGAAACTAGAGAGAGGTTAGAGAGAAAAGAGAAAAGATATTTCTTAGATATTTTGAACAACTAACTTTTCCAAGTGGAAAAGTTCCTTATATACCCCGACACTTAAAAGTGACGCGCGGGATATTTAACTAGGACCCGGGCTCGGGTTTTGCTTGGGATTAAACCCAAAACATATACAATATTAGATTATCTATCGAGCCTGATTCCCTATATTATCTTTTACAACATTAACTAATTAAAGATCGAAGCTCCATCGTTAGAGTGACCAACTTTCTTGTTCGAATCCAATAAATGAGGCTAATAATCTCACCTGAAGTGAGGTCTTGAAAACGGGGAACGAGGCTTCCTTTTTTGAATCAATAAAATTTGTGTGCTAACAAAAATCCAACAGGTTTTGGCATACTTATGAATTGAACTATTAGGAGAGGGCCATTGGAAAAAAATGGTCTCTGAAACAGAAAGATGAAAGAGGGTTTATGATAGGAAATAAAGCATAGGTTGGTTATCATTGGGATTATAGACAAGAAGAAGGTATAGACTATGAAGAATTTTTTGCTCCTATGGCAAGAATTAAGGCAATAAGATTGTTTTTAGCATATGCTTCTTTTATGGGTTTTCTGGTATATCAAATGGATGTGAAGAGTGCATTCTTATATGGAACTATTGAGGAAGAGGTTTATGTTACTCAACCACCAGGATTTAAAGATCCTGACCATCCAGACAAAGTTTACAAGGTGGTCAAGGCACTTTATCGGTTGCATCAAGCACCAAGAGTATGGTATGAAACCTTGGCTAACTATCTGTTAGGCAATGGGTTTCAAAGAGGGAAAATGGATTAGAAATTGTTTATCAAGAAGCAAAAAGGAGATATTTTACTTGTACAGGTTTTTGTTGATGACATTATCTTTGGCTATACAAACAAGGAACTCTGTACTACATTTGAGAAGATTATGAAGGATAAGTTTTAGATTAGTCTTATGGGAGAACTTACTTTCTTCTTAGAATTACAGGTAACACAGAAGGAAGATGGAATATTTATCAGTCAGGATAAATATGTAGCTGAGATTTTGAAGAAATTCAACTACACTGATGTGAAGTCTGCTTCTACTCTAGTTGATTTGTAAAAGCCTTTAGTCAAAGATGAAGATGCTGATGATGTTGATGTACATCTCTATAGATCTATGATTGGGTCTTTGATGTATCTCACAGCATCTAGGCCAGATATTATGTTTACAGTATGTGTATGTGTCAGATTCTAAGTTACTCCAAAGACATCACATCTCTTAGCTGTAAAGAGAATTTTTAGATTTTTGAAAGGCAAACCAACTTTAGGCCTTTGGTATTCTAGAGATTATCCATTTAAACTAGTTGCTTATACTGATAGTGACTATGCTGGAGCCACTCAAGATAGGAAGTCAACAACTGAAGGTTGTTAGTTTTTGGGAAACAGGTTGATATCTTGGCAGTGCAAGAAGCAAACTGTGGTTGCCACCTTAACAACTAAAGCTGAATATGTGGCTGCTGCTAGTTACTGTGGACAAGTACATTGGATTCAAAACCAATTGCTGGATTATGGGTATAATTTCATGAATACTATGATTCACATTGATAATAACAGTACTATATGCATTATTGAAAATCCTGTTCAACATTCTAAAACAAAACATATAGAGATTAGACATCATTTTATAAGAGATTGCAATGCTAAAAAGTTAATTCAAATGGTTAAAATTGATACTGAACATAATGTTGCAGATCTTCTTACAAAAGGTTTTGATGCTGGAAGGTTTCAGTACTTGGTCTCAAGTATTGGAATGCTTAATCCTTAATGTTTAAATCTCTTTATGTCTTTGTAAAGTTTTGTAAAGGATTAGTACTGTTAGTTGTATCCATTAGTACTGCTAAGTATAACTAGTACTGTCAGTTATACTTAATACTGTTAGTTAAAACTGCTAGTCAAAATTAATACTGCTAAACAAGAAAATGCTTTGGATTGTGTTTTTCTTGGTTTTGGACTAACACTTGCAGGATAAGCAAGCAGTATGATTAAATTTGATGATACCAATTGTGAAGTTTGCTATAAGAGATACTGCTGATTGCTGACCTCTGAAGTATTGTTTGAGGGGAGGTTTAACAGTTCTTAACTTTTATTCATGGGTTATGCATAAATATGGATCCTCATGAATTCTCACATTTCTATCTAGTCGGTTGGTGATGAGGTTGTCCATAAAGAGTTAGGTGACAGAATGGAAAGGGCTGCCATCTAATACTTTTAGCTCTAAAGTCTGAGTAGGACATATAACATCAATAAGAACCCAATCCATGGCAACCCTTAAGGATCAAGTCCTTAGGAATTGGTTAGGTAGGGTCCCAGGTGCCAAAGATACCATATTGGGGTGTTATGCTCAAACTAGGTTTGAGACTACATCTAAATAGTCCAATGATCCATCTCTCTCAAGAGGTTACACACTTGGAAGTGGGGAGGACAGTCTAAAACTAATTGAATTGATGGCACATTGTACAAATTTGTCTGAATTGGTGAGAAAAAGAATAGATAGATTAAGTGAGCTAAAAAACAAAAAGAGAGTTGTTTGATAAAAACAGAAAGAGTGATTGGATAATCAAAAGAATTGAGAGATATTGTGTAGAGGCAAAAAACAAAAAGAGAGATTATGAGATTAAATTTTTGGTGATGGAAATCCTCTTTAGACGAAATTAAGGATAATACTGGTATCTCAATGTTAGTATTGTTGGGCATTACTTAGTACTGCTAGGCATTACTTAGTACTGATAGTCATATTTTGGTACTGTTGGACTTAAGTTTTTCTAGTACGCGGCCTAGTAATTAATACATGGCTGGGTGACGTTAGTACTGTTTGAGCTATAACATAATTTCCTTTACTAATTATAGCCGTTGTAAAATTTCTGCCAACAACTTCGTCTATAGGTTTGACTAATTGGAGAATTCATGATCTTTCTATATAAACATAAGATTAAATCTTTTTTAGTCGGTCCAACTAAAAACCTTAAAAACTCTCTCATATCTCCATTACCTCTACCAAACACTTATACTCTCTCCCACGACCATATCCCAGCACCTTAATTAACTTTATCTTCATCTAATGGCGAATTTAGAATTTTGCGATAAGAACAACATGGTTGCATACTTAGAGAAGTCAGAAGGAAGTGAGGGGTTTCATGAAATCATTGATTTTCTCTCTGCAAGTCACATCCACTATGCCCTCACTGCAAGTCCAACCATTTATACTTCTCTTATTGAACAATTTTGGCAAACTACTGCTTTATGCACAATTGATGATGGAGTATTGGGTATTTCAGAAACCATTGATAGAAAGGTCAAGATAACAATTTCAGGGGGCTCCGTTAGAAGGCATCTCAAGCTTGAAGATTCTAAAGGCATTCCTTCTCTCCCTACTGTAGAAATCTTTGAGCAATTAGCTCTTATGGGGTATGTAACTACTTCTGATAGTGTTACTTTTCAAAAGGGACACTTTTCCCCACAGTGGAAGTTCTTTATTCATACCATACTCCACTGCTTGAGTCCTAAGAAGACTGCTTAGGAGCAGTTTAGTAGCAACATAGCTACTGCTATCATATGCCTGACAACAAACAGGACTTTTAACTTTTCAAAATTCATTTTTGATGCCATTGTAAAGAATTTGGATAGCACACACAAGTTTTTGATGTATCCTCGATTCATACAAATCTTTTTAAACAAACACCAAAGACTTCTTTTTCCCCATACAAGAACCTATCCTACTCCTTCCCTTACACACAAACGGTCGCAACAGGAAGAAGAGTCTCCAAGGGAGATTCGGGTGGATTCACTTACTACCATTGTTTGACACAATTGTAGTTCATCTGTCATCAGGGTGCAAGAACCATCTATCCAAAAAACCACTCCTGAGACATCCCCTTCCAAAATAACATCTTCACCATCTTTATCATCGTATCACACATCAATCAGTACCCCATCCACCTCACAACCACCCATCACACCTACTGAGGAGGCTGCTCTAATGCCCCATGAATCGCCTCTCTAAAGTGTTCACTTACTTGAACGTGATGAGTCTAGTATGCAACAACATGAATTGATGGATTTGGTTACTAAGTTGACAGATAGAATTGGAGTTTTGGAGAAGGACTTGCAGCAGACAAAGAAGACTTATAGTACTGCTCTTACAAGACTCCATCTTTAACGAGTGAAAAAGTTGAGAAAAATGGTCCCAAGACAGGCAAACAAGGAAAGGGCTAGGAATTTATTCATAGATGAAAGATGCTGCAGAGGATTCTTCCAAACAGGGGAGGAAGATCTCTGATATTGATACAGATCCCACAATCTCATTGGTACAACCTCAGCAAGACATGGAATATGATTTTGATGCTACTGCTAGTATAATCCTGGTACCACGCTGGGCGGGAGTGTAGTACTGCCTGCATAATGCCCATCAAAAAGTTAGTACTAGCTGAGCAGCTTTACCACTGCTATGCTTTCATTATAACGGTTAGCCGCCAAGAGTGGTTCTACTTGCGGAAGACATTAGTGGTGTTTGGAAACACTAAGTCTATATGAAAGGATGCATCAAAAGCTAAGGATAAAGGAAAATCTATTATGCAAGAATCTAAGCCACCAAAGAAAATCAAGAAAAGGTTTCAAGTTCAAATGAGTGTTGATGAGGAATTAGTTAAGAAGGTATTTGAGGAGGAACAAGCTAGATTCAATGCTGAACAGGAAGCAAGATTTAAGGCAGAATAAGAGCAAGAAAGGATTGACTTTGAAACAGCATTGGAATTACAAAGGCAGTTGGATGAAAGAGAAGAAGTTGCAGCTAAAGAAGCTCATGATAATGATTGGAGTGATCCTTTTGTGTTAAGATACCATGCTCTTCAGAATAGACCTTTCTCTGTAGCTGAAGTCAGGAGAAACATGTGTATGGTATCGAAAGAATCAAGGTAGATACAAGATGAGTCACTTCAAGAGAATGAGTTATGAAGAAGCAAGACCTATATTTGAAAGAGTATGGAGAATTCAATCCTTTGTACCCATGGATTCTGAAAAGGAAAAAGGCAGTGAAAAGAAAACTGGAGGAAGAAGAAAGAAATCACTTGCTAGGAAAAGAGCAAAAGAAACTCTTAGTGAAGAAATGCAAAAACAGAATTAAATAATGATGCTGAAAAGAGAACTTCAAGTTACTTAAAAACATTGTTTCCAGAAGAAGAAAGTCTTGAATGTTGAATCATTAGCAACAAAAGTATCCAATAGTTTGACTGGAGACACAGATTGCTGCAAATGATAAATACTATTATCAAATCAAAAGATCAGATGGAAGTGTTAAACATTACAAGATATTTAGTGCAACGCTTTATGATTTTGATAAGCAAGATGTGCTGGAATTATATAGATTGGTCAAGGATAGATTTCAGACAGCAAGTCCAGAAGGTTATGACTTATTGCTTTGGGAAGATCTAAAGACATTGATTGAACCAAAATAAGATGATGAAATAGCGAGAAATCAACAAGACTGAATCGTGATAAACTAGAAGTTACATATTTTTTGTGGAGTATCTTGTGCTTTTAATGGATACGGGTTATAGTGATCCATGATGGTTGAAAAGAAATATCCTTGTCACAAGAAACTCTGCAAAAATGTTTTATAAAAGGCTTGAATTAATCAGCAAAGTGAAATGGGTTAGGACTTCATCAGGTTTGCAAGTCACAATACAAGTAGTAAAGAGTGTTGAAGCATCCGCAGCCGTGCAACTAGAAGATTTGATTCAAAAGAAAACTTTGAGATTTGAAGGTAACTCCCAAGTTTAGGGGAGGATTGTTAGGAATAAATCTTCAACTTATAGTTCAAGAACTTAGTACTGCTCAGCATATAACTACCAGTACTAACTGGTTAGTACTACCAGAAGAAAGTTAGTACTGTCAGTACTAAAATACTGCTAGAAGACTTAGTACTGCTGCATGAAGAATACAACTGCCAGAAGATCAAAGATTGACAATTATGTATGAATGATTTAATGTAGAGATCCTATATAATATTATGAAATTCGTAGTTTTATCTTTAAAGGACTCCGTGTTATAAAAGAGAGATCCTAGGTTTTGGTTGTAAACTCATACTCGATAGACACATTACAAGCTTCAAGGTTGTAAACCCTAGTACTAGACAGAGTACTCGTATTATTTATCATAATAATATTGAAGCTTTTTGGTTAATATTCATTGTTCATTCTACTGCATCATTGTTACTATTCCATTGCTTTACTTCTAAATACTAAAGAGTAGATTTCGCATACTCTTAGTATCCACAAAGTTTCTAAGCATAGTTGTGTTGAATCTATTTAATACAACTAACCCTTTACAAGGTTTGCAAGATCTAGCAGGGATCAACCACAATCCTCTCCATCTTTCTTGGTTCTTATAGACCCATTTAGGTCCAATAGCCTCTTACATATGGAATCAACCAAAGTCCAAAACCTTTTTGTATTGTTAGACTATTGACGCTCAGTCCTAGCATGGTCTTCTATGCAGCTTGAATCTGTCAAAGCTGCGTACCGCTTGGTTCTACTTATGATTGAAAACAGACACATAGACAAGTGAGGTCTTCATAGATTTTCCCTTCATAAACACACTAAAAAAAACCTTGTTCATTGAAGCTCTTTCTTTCTCATTCTCCTTGTCTGTTAGACCAACTGCACAGCTCTCCAATCACATGATCAAGTGAATGATCTTTATGAGTTCGTGGATTTGGATAGAGGAAGTAGATATGTGGTAGTGAGGTTGCTCTATCCACGTCTATTTCAGCACAAAGAAATCTACCAGGTGGGGCTTGCAAATGTAAGCATCATCTCCCAAAGAAATCCATGTCTGGTGGTAGTTTAGAGCCAGCAGTAGTAACTATTATACTAACATATTAAGTTTTAGACTACAAGCAGTAAGTATTTTACTGCATATTAATACTTAGCCTAGCAGTATTAATATCTTGAGTACTATTTTCAGGCCTCTCTTGATTATCAATTCCACTTTCTTTTCTTACACACCATCAGCGTCTTTTCCAGCATCCACTAGAAAGTTTGTGGTTCACATTACTACCATGCTTTGAAAACGAATCAATAGTGAACCATCTTTCCACAATGGCATCAAAATGTAGTCTTGGCTAGATCCTGTCTCCTTGCTAGAATGACCTGCACCAAAACTTTCTTCTGTACCTACAAAATCATTAGAGTGTGTACCTGCAATAACTGGTACATAATTCATTGATTGTGTTAGAACATCCATCGATTTCAAACAGCCAATTTGTCCATCCCTGCAATAATTGCTTATCCTCCAAAACTAATATGAAAACTTTCTTCTACGTGCCTGGTTCTAGGTTGTATGTATATCTCCCTAAAAGCCTTACGATTTAATGAGTATCCAACTAAAATTCGTCATCTTGACTTTCCATCAAACTTGCCCCAAATAATCTAAGGGATTAAGAATGGTAACATGACACCCATATGGTCCTCATGATGCGTATGAAGAAGCTGGGTTCTACCTCTAAATAGTTCATAAGGGGTCTTGTTATGAGGCTTAACTACTAATACCCTATTTTGTACATAGCAAGCAGTATTAACTACTTCAGCCCAAAATGTAATAGGTAACTGATCGAAATTGATCTACACCTTTAAAATATATAATATATATATATATCAAATACTTATATAAATATAAGGGGGCAAGAATCAAAAAATCACAATTATAGTAATCCGAGAGTATTATTCCCAGGTCGTTTCCCTAACGAGAAATGCAATTAAAAGCCGAGAGTCGTTTTAATATCTATACTTGAATGAAACAAGATTATGATTGGTTTTCTAAAACTACGAAAAAATTAAGGCAAAAACTTAAAAATACCTAAGGGAAGACAAATTTTAACTAAAAACGCAAAACGGGAATCCTAAACGGGACTTAAAAACCCTAAATTATTAAAATTAAGTCCTAAATTGATCGTTTTGTTTTTTATAAGTCTTATATGACTTAAAAAGCTAGAACAAAGAAAACTAGACCAAAAACAAGGGAGATTTGAGCTTGAAAACACTAAAATCATGAACGGGATTCAATCCCATTCTTTAAAAATCAAAATTTTGCAATTTTAACCCTACGAAAGCAAATCTAATTTTCCTAGGTTCTAAATGTTAAAAGAAAATTTTCTAAAAAAGAATTATATTTTTTTGACTTTTTTATAATTTTTTATGAATTAAAAATGATTTTAATGAAATTAAATGTTTAAAAATACTAAACTATTTATAAAAAAACTGGAAAAATCATGAAAAAGTAGCTTGAACAGTGTAAAATCTAAGAAAAATAAGCTTGTGAAAACAGCTTATCAAATAAGCAGTGAAATAAGCTAAAAACGGCTAATAAGCCAAACTAGCTAAAACGTATATAAAAGATTAATTGTGCAAACCTAAACTGAAAAAGACCCAAGGGCGAGTTGGAGAGGGAGTGTGTGTAAAACATTTGGGTGTGGGGTTGAGGTCCCAGGTTCGAGCCTTGCTCACCCGAGGCTTCCCCTACTCCCAAATGTTTTTGCAAATTCCATTTTTTTACAACTTTTTATAAAAGTAACAAATAAGCAATTTTTGTAAAACAACTTTTTTTATAAACCACAAATAAGCACACAAATAAGCTAAGAAAGACAGAATAAGCCTAAACTACACTAAGCTATGAAAATGCTAACTGTTGGGCTTTTTAAGCTCAAATAAGCAAACCAAAAAGAGAATTAAGCTAAAACGGATAAAAAGACATATTTAAAAAGCATTTAGGAACAAAAATAAGCAACTACAATAAGCTAGAATGGCAGTTTAATCAAAAAGATACAAAACTTATAAATTTTAAGCTAGAATGCAAATAAGCTTAAATAAGCTCTAAACTAAAGAGAATATGCTAAAATGGGCTTAATCTAACCTAATAAGCTGAAATACATCTAAATAAGCATGGGCAATAAGCAGATAAGCTTAAATAAGCAAATGAGCCTTTTGGCCAAAATTGATAAGCCAAAAGGCCAAGAGGGACTTTTCTAGCTTAAAGATAAGCTAGCAAAAGGATCCTTATGGCTTAGTGGCTTATACCACTAAGAAGAATGGCCAAAAAGCTACAATAAGCAACAATGAAAAAGCATTTTGAAATTCAGATAAGCACTTAAAAAGCTTCATGAAAAGGCTATCTCACACTGACTCAACACTTAGACAAATTTTTGATAACTTTTGCAATCTTAACAAAACCACACTTTTAAGCTTAAAAATAAGCACATAAACAGATCCTTATGACTATATAACTTACAAACAGATTATCTTTAGACCTCAAAGAACAATAATCAACACTCAAAAAGGAGTTTGAAATTCAGGATAAGCAACAATAAGCAAATGAAAAAGCATTTTCTTAAACTTTTTGAACACTTAGCAATCTTTGAGAGATTTTGCAAAAACACAAACCAAACAATGCAGGCTATAGAGCTATGATCCTAACTTGTTTTAAGACTTGCACAAACACCAAAAACATCACAAAAACTCAAGTTTCATAGACTTAATCAAATAAGCAGGTGATATAAGCTATAACTTAACATTTTCAAACCACAACTCCTCAAATCCTTAAAAATGAGTTTTACTACTTAAAAACTTTAACAAACTAAATCTTTGCACTAATTCAAGCTAAGCTAAACTAACTTAAGTGTCAAATTGCAATTTTAACCCATTTTGACCCATAAAAGCAGTTAAACCAAACACCCATTTAAAAATTAATTTTAACTTTTTAACTTGATTCAAACTGTTTTAAGCTAAAACTTTTAAAAACCAGATGTTAACTAAGACTACTAAGCAATATTAAGCATATATCAACAACAAATAAGCACTTAAATAAGCTAAAACAGATTTTGCAATTCTATAAGCTAATTAAGACAGATTTAGGAAAAACTTAAACTAATGACTTCTAGACTATAAGACAAGCATAATAAGCATTAAACATCACAAATAAGCATAAATAAGCAAAGATAAGCAGGCAATAAGCAACAATAAGCAGTTGAATAGTAAATAGACTAAAAACTTAAAATGAAAACTTACAAAGAGTCCAAGCTTTTTCTTATGAATTTCAAAACCCAAAACAACTTATCACAATCCTATAGCTTATCCAAATAAGCACTAACCCATGGCCATCCAAAATACACCATGCTCCATGAGATCTTCTTTATATTTTTTTTGAATTTTTTTAGATTTCTTTAAAAGACAGTAAATAAAAGTGATAAAACAGTAAACAAAGGCAAAGATTAAGAAGCTAAAAGCTTAGTGAAGCTTTTAGGTTAGATCAATAAGATGCATCATAGCTTAACAAGCTTAACAGGTTATATTGAATGATCAAACACAGAATCTTAAGAGCAATACCTCAAACTTTGCATTAAAAACTTAAACTTTTACAAGGAATTTGAAATACAAAATAACTTTAAAAACTTAAATCAAAATTACATTAAAAGAGACTAAAAACTTAGAACAACTACTAAAAAAAACTCTCCTTCCTACAAAGTTTAAGCCCTCTATTTATAGGCCAGATAGAAGGACCTAGATCCTTGGCTTGGTTTTCTTGTGTGAGAGGAAAAGAAGCTTCAATCTTTGCCCTTTAAATCATCTAGTGCTTCTTTAAATCCATCAAAACCCTTAATTGTGTCCACGCAATCATTCCCCAATGATTGCCTTGTATCGCCAACGTGTCAGGTGCCAAAAACGTCATCCATTGCATCATTTAAGCTTCTAGAAGGGGGTTTAAGTGGGTTTAACCTCGGGGTAAGAGTAATTTTAGGAATGGAGGGTGAACAGTAACAATAGGGGAGGGAGCGAGAAAAGAGGTTGTTTTGTTTGTTTGGTGCCGGGTGAGAGTTTGGTGATATGGCACAAATGGTCCCTCCATTTTATATAAGTATATGCATTAAAGGTCCTTTGAGGTACAACTTTGGTCCTTGGAGTTTATAATTATTTGCACAGTTAGTCCTTAAAGGACTAATGGGGGTGTAATAAAGGGTAACGGGGTGTGAAGTGTGTTGGGCTTGGTGTTTGGGCCGAGTATAGATATAAAGGACTTGGGCCTTTTTGAAAGGTTTAGGGGTTATAAAGATATAAGTCGGCTGTCCTGGGCCCACTAGGTGGGTACGGGTGGGCCCACTTTTGGCAATTTCGGGTTCGGTTTTTGATGCTCTTTCCAAATCCACTTCTCGGGGTTGACTTTGACTTGATTTGACTTTGACTTTTTGTTGACTTTTGGCTTTGACTTGACTTTTCTTTCACGCTCTTTCCGTTCTCGTGCTCGGTTTTGTCGACCTGCACATACACAAACACAAAAACAACATATACAATGCAATTATTATGTTTTTGGTCTTTTGGGTTCGTTTTACAAGGTAAAAGGTATGTGTAAAATAGCACATACCAAATTCCCCCATACTAAGGTATTGCATGTCCTCACGTAATATTATAAGTAAGCACTTAGAAAACTAAAAATCTTAATCCCCCTCGACTAGTTATCTCGTAAAGTAGCTAAGTGTTCATCGAGAGGAATTAAAGAATCAAAAGTTTAGAGAAGCCCTGTTTTTACCATTTTTATACTCTTATTCCTACACATATTTTTTGAATTTTTCCTTTTTCTCATTTTTTTTACACTTTTCTTTTTAAGCAACTAACTAACTTGACTTTCGTTATTTTCATAACCGTTAGGGATCATAGAACAAGATGCATTTAGATCCGAAAATGCCCCCAAAAAGGATAAATTCATCGTTCTCGACTTTTCACTCGCTCCAAACCAAGCTTAAAACGAAATCACAGTTAAATATCTGTTAATATGCTAACACTACTCATATTTGCAACTTGTGAAGTTTTCACTCCCGATAATTATTATATCTTAGGTGAATGTGCTATTTTGAATTTCAACCATGGATCAACATTTTGCAAAATTCTATGTTTCACGTTCCACCCGAGAATAATGAATTTGAAGGCGAGATCATCTCATGTAGCGACTTTCGTCTCGGCACATCCCAACCTTGCGTCTAAGTGACCAGGCTTTTGACACCCAAAAGAGACTAGTATCGGGACTCACGGACCTTAGGTTTCACAAGATTCCAAATGTTCCCGGTTTATAGCATAGCTTATTTAAATACTTAAATGCAAAATTCAAAGTTCAAAAGCATATTTAAATTTAACAAAAAGAGATCTATTTATTAATTCAAACTTAATATTAAACATAACATTTATGCAATTGTAACCCTTGACCTTTTAAAAGGCTGCAACATCGGTTGTGAGCCGGCAAGATGCAACAAACTTCTATCAGTCTCGGATTTTTATTCTTACTATGGGCTTTCTTTAGAAGACTACCACATCAGTTGTGACCGGCAAGAGGTATAAAAAACTTTTATCCCCATAGTTTTATATTTATTATAGTTTTTTCATTTTTTCATCATTTCATCATTTTTTTTATATAGAGAAGACTTCTTTTTGAAAAATTCAAGTATAAATTTGAACTAAGACTAAATTTTTTGCTATTAACTACATAAAAATTGTTGATTTAAGTTTAATCTCCAAAAATAGCACGTATGATTAGTCCGGTTAAGAGCTTATGGGAGAAAATGCCATACATACATGAGCTCTTAAGATTTCCAACTAATCCTTGCTTAGCATCCAACTCATAATTAACACTATCATTTTTCGTTCTTCGCGAATTTTCGCGAACGCTTAGCCTAAACGTTAAGGAACAAGCTAGAGCTCAACACGCTCGATCGGGTCAAAATTTATTCTTATTCTACCCAGCAGGAAAGTCAAAATTGTGACAAAACACTTATTTTATTTTTGAAAATTTTTAAATTTTTTTCATTTTTTTTTGAAATTTTGGTGGTAAAAACGGGATTACGTGAAAACAACGGCTGCAGGCACAATCAAATCGATAGATTCCCCCCATACTAAAACTACACATTGTCCTCAATGTGAGATTCCCCCATACTAATTCCAATGCATATTCTTGATATAAAAAGGGTCTCTACATAAATCTAAAGCCGTTTATTAATTATGCTAAAGATAAATGTTAGTCGATAAGATTTTAGGATATTGGATTCCCTAAATGAAGCTGAGGATATGAAGCTCGAATGTATGAATGGACAAAACCATGAACACGATAGGCTTCAAAAATCCGGGACAATCCTGGATAATCACAAAAACACAAGCAAACGAGAATGGAAAGAGGCACACCTCTCACAAAAAAAACACTTATTCATTACTACCCCCGAAGGCTTGTTAGGGTCACTAAGCTTGACCCAATCCCCGAATTCATTTGTCCTTAGGGAAGGTTTGGAGATTCGGGACAACCAATTTTGGTACGTCCCCATCCAAAGTAGTGCTTATTTCGATGACGTTCACCTTGATTTTTTGGACCTGGAATTTTGAGATAACTTGACGGTGCCATATGGAAAGACATAGGTAATGGTGAACGGTCCGGACCAACAAGATTTCAACTTGCCCGAGAACATCTTCAATCGAGAGTTAAAGAGGAGGACTTGATCACCGACGTTGAAAACGCGGTTTTTGATCTTTGAGTCATGGATCCTCTTTGTTTTCTCTTTATAGATCAAAGAGTTCTCATAGGCATGATCACGAAGTTCATTTAGTTCATTGAGTTGAACTTTACGGTGATCACCCACGGTCTCAAGGTCAAAGTTTGCATGCTTCAAGGCCTAGTAGGCTTTGTGCTCGAGCTCGATCGGTAGATGACATGCCTTTCCGTATACGAGCTTGTATGGGGTACACCCGATGGGTGTTTTGTAAGCGGTACGGAAGGCCCAAAGTGCATCATCTAGTTTATCCGACCAAGATGCACGGTTCTCGCCCACGGTCCTTTCAAGAATTCATTTCAAGCCACGATTGGATACCTTAACTTGCCCACTTGTTTGTGGGTGATACGCGGTGGAGAGACGGTGAGTGACTCCGTATTTAAGCATGACCTTTGCAAACTGGTCATTACAAAAATGGGTTCTGCAATCACTTATGATAGCACGAGGGGCACCGAATCGGGCAAAGAGAGATTTAAGAAATTTGCAAACAACTCGGGCGTCGTTGGTGGGGAGCGCTTTCGCTTTAACCCATTTTGACAAATAGTCGACCGCCACGAGTATATATTTGTTCCCTCGTGAAGACGGGAACGGCCCCATGAAATCGATGCCCCACACGTCAAAGATTTCGCAAACTTGGATGGAATTTTGAGGCATTTCATCACGTTGCGAAATTTTTCCTTGACGCTGACAAGTGTCACATCGGGTGACCAAGTCATGGGCATCTTTGTAAATCGTGGGCCAATAAAATCCTGAGTCAAAAACCTTTTTGGCGGTGTAGTTGGCACCGTAATGTCCCCCGGTGGGTCCACTATGGCAAGCTGTGAGGATGTCAACAGCTTCTTGGCCTGCAACACACCGCCGGATCATTTGATCCGCACATATTTTGAACAAATAGGGGTCGTCCCAAAAGTAGTGTTTAACATCCTTGAAAAACTTGTTCTTTTGTTGGGACGACATCCCTTTAACAATGAAATTCCCCGCGTGGTAATTTGCATAATCGGCAAACCACGGGGTACTTGAGTCACCACGAAAAGTCACCATATTAAGTGTCTCCTCGAGAGGAAACTTTTCGATTACCTCTTTTGGGTCGAGCATATTTTCATACGGATTTTCTAATCGGGAAAGATGATCGGCCGCGAGATTCTCAGCTTCTTGTGTCAACTACGTTGAAATCTAACTCTGAAAGGAGGAGATCCCACCGTAGCATCTAGCTCCTTTGAATCTATTTTTAGCAAAGAGATATTTAGTGCATTCAGTGATCCATATACACTAAATTCAATTAGTAGTTTAAAAAGATAGAGGTAAAGAAATAGAAATTTTTGAAGGCACATACCAACCAAAACCGATAGAAATAACAGAAGATAACTAATCCCTAAACCGCAGACTAATTTAGAGCATTAAAACAATTGTAAAATAAGCACAACGAAATCAAGAATCAAGTGATACAATGGACGATTCCCGTCCTCGTTTATTATTTCTTACTAGCATAAGATGTATTAGGACCTAAAATTGTGTTTCATCTCATGGACTTTCCACAAAACCTTGCACCTATTGCAAAATGGTCGGCTATGATCTTCACACATACGCTCAAAGGGTAGGGTCCACAGCATTCTTGTTGCAATGCAAGATTAGAGCTCTCAGTAAGTTTTTTCTTTTAATGTTTTGGAAAGAAACTTAAACAATCATCGGAAGAAAAGAACGGATGTTAATTTCTCAAGAAGGATGAGTCATCGGCTCAGGTATATTTTGAAAAATCCGTTAATTGAACCATCGGTAAAAACCAGGCATGACTACAGAAACTCCAAACACCTTTATTGTGGTGGTATGAGGTAACTTTGCAAACATAATGACTTGTCTTTAATCATACCTCAATCCCTTTTTTGGAAATCTTATGGTCAAGGACAATGCCTTCCTTTACCATAAAATGACTCTTTTCCCAATTAAGACAAAGATTGGTGTCTTCGCACCTTTGAAGCATCTTGTCTACACGAGATAGGCAATTATCGAATGAATTCCTAAAGACCAAAAAGTCGTCCATGAAGACTTCCATTGTTTTTTCAATCATATCATGAAAGATAGCCATCATATACCTTTGGAATGTGCACAGTTCATTGCATAATCCAAAAGGCATGCGACGGTAGGGGAACGTTCTGTAAGGACATATGAATGTGGTCTTTTTTGGATCATGAGGGTCGATGGGAATTTAAAAGTAACCCGAGAAACAGCATCGCGAAACAATAAGTACTCGTTCCTTCTTAATACATCTCAACATTTGAACTCTATAAACGGTGAGTGTCAAATTGGATCATATACGAGTGGCTTCATTTAACTTTCGATATTCAATAGCATACAACAAGCACATCCCGTAACCAATCAGATCAAATTAATCATTTTTCTCATTTTTCAACAACGATAAAAACCGACCCATTAATTATCCGTTTACTGCTAATCGATACGGTGCACTTACCCAATGTACTATCCGAATTGGAGATAAATTAATCCGGCATCGAAGAAGTTTCTTTCACATCCTTTAATGATGACATCGATGGATACTTGTGGATTTACCATCTTTGGTGTTAACCGTCGGTTTTGTAGTCCTCTCGCATAAGAATCTTGTGAGGGACAAAAAATTCCGGGTAAATACCCTTTGATGTCGTAAGGAGTCCAACTATGGACTTTGCTTCTGATACTTTAAAAACCTTTAATGTATAGCGTCTTTTATCCTCGACCACCCAAGTCTAAATAGCAATTATGATTGGCCAAAAACATAATTGTCGACCTTCCAAAAATGTATTCAGATGAGGATTAGTACCTTGATGTTCGCACTATCGCGGAGGTTCATCAATTGAAGAATTTATTCTGTTTTAGCGTTAGCAAAATTTTTTAGTTCATTTTCAACATTTTAAATGTCAAATAATTTCTTCATTGGGAGTTTTTAATGAGTTTATCATCATTTAGGTAGAATGATTCCAAGAATAAGATATACCCTCAGTACTTGTCATAGATAAGAGTCAAACAACTTCCGTGATAGTTAGATCATCTTCAAGAGTTGAGGAAATGCATCGACCTTCTCAGAAGAAAATCACTTTCCCCAAAGGGAGTGCAGGAGCTGATAAGAGTATAGAAATAATCGAGTCATAAAAAGGAGCGGATTGCCACTTGCGATCACATCAAAGAAACTACAACTTCTTGAGATACTCCTCACAAAGCCAATTCAATCACGTCTATCCTTTCGCCGTCAATTCATCGTAATTATAGGAGTATCTCGAAGTTTGTCAAGATTGAATGTACGGCTTCTTTTCCAACCAAAGGTTAATTCTTCTTCGTTAATACATCAATTAAAGTCACGTCCGGTCTTTAAGAATAGAGTCTCCTAAGAATATGGGGACTCGGGATCGGACATCAAATGTCTACGACATACAAAAGTTACGGCCGGGAATTTGAATTCTACTTTTAGGTAGACATTTCTGCGATACCGATTGGTTTTGATAATCTAACGGTCTATCTAATTTCCAAGAGTCATACAAGTAGGGGGAGCTCATGATCGAAAGCTTTTCCACACGATAATAGCATGAGATCTTTATGCAAGCTTCCAAGATCATCCAAGGCAAAGCACTATTCCATACCGGCTAAGATTATACGTATTAGAAAATTTGCGGCGGGTCTCCATGTTTTTCCGTACAATGTTTAGGAAGACCGCACTAGTCAATGCTCATTTACATGGAGTGTCTAGCATGTTCCTTTTAAAGTTATACCTTGTGTTTCGATCTAAGGCTTTAAGAAGTCGAGGAAAATTTTGGCATAAGAATCAAGCATACCGCTAAGCTTAATTTCGAAACTTATATCTTGAAAGATTTGTTAGAATTTTCATTAAATTGATCGTAGATTTTCACGGTGGCTTTTCATCCCTTACGTCTCGAAAGATATTGAATTTGACGGTGTCAAGTTAGTCATCAGAGTACAAACAGGGAGCAACAACGGGCTCATAATTTTGGTACTTGAGGTTGACACTTGGACAACCGAGTTGTACTTACTGGTACTCTTCGTTATTAGTTCCATGAGCACCTATTCCTTTGTCACCTACGGTATTCACTATTCAATACTGACTTTGTAGAGGAAAAGAAGTAGTAGTAGGATCTGTGGTCCTTGATAACTCACAACACCGGCTTCGGAGTAAAACCATCAAGTCCTACTTTGAGGGTTTTGACAATAATAAACTATGAATCAATTGTACCCAGAGACCTGAAGTAAAGCGGTATTGAATTCACACATATTGGAAAGCAATTCGTTAAATTAGTCATTAGATTACCAGAATGTTGGGTTTTGTGTCTTGAATGTTCTCATTACTGAGATCATATTAGCTTTAACAAAGCTTTCAAAACGTTTCTTTGTCACAACCTTGTGCTTTTGCGGAGCCGGAGCTTGGTGAAGCCGGTGTTGAATAATCGGATTGTCTATTAAATATGTATATTTGTTTGTAATGTCCCCCGGATTAGGTTGTAATCGTTTTTGGTAATTTCTGGTTTTGTTGAACGGAGTAAAAACAGAGGCGAATAGATTAGAAATCGGGGCTCGATAACCGGTATTTCCTTGATTGAAATTAGCTGTCTACTGCTTGGGAAACATATTCTTGAAATATTGTCACTAAAAACGTTGCATTGTTGCGGTGATCAGATTTACGTAAGAATGAGCACACCACAAGTAACACATAACTTTCCTCGACGCGCTGTTTACGGAGTATGGATGCTTGGTTTTTGATTTTTCATTATCCGAGAAGTAAAGCTTTCACCATTCTTTAAGTTCGGCAACATCTGTGAGATCATTACCGGGGGTGAGAACTGCACGAACTCCCTTTGGCTACTAACCAGGTGATACGTGAATTACTGAACTTGGATATGCTTTTATGATTTCTTTAGGCAATCACGAGGCATTTAAATTCCGAAAAGTTTCCACTGCGGCGTAATTCAACCAAATTTGTATCATTATATTTCAAATGCATTATAGAAAATTATCGAGTGATGTAACTCTAAAATCCATGATGTGGGTCCATCGCTCGAAGAGAGATCATTGAATCGGGTCTCATCGGCCTCGTAAGAAAAGATTAATCAAGTCAAATCATTGGTTGAAATCTTGTGATTTCATTTCGAAGATGTGTGTTTTTCAATTGCGGAAGTGGAAGGAAAAGGTCTTTGTGATCGAATTTTGAAACAAGATCATCCCCATGTTGATAATCGAATCGAGTGTTTTCTTTTCAAACAAATCTGGGCTGCACCCACGCAGGGAAAATGAAAAAGAGATAAGCTTTTAACCTGACGAACTCGGGACGTTCGTGAACATCCTCGTAGAAGGGATCTTGCATGAAAGTTAACTGATATGAGGATGAGGGTCTACTTTGTCCATTTCCCGAATATGAATTGATTTGTTTTGAACAGGAGTAGAGCAAACGTGCTTAACTCAAAGTAGTTCGCGGTGAAATCATGGGCACAACTATGGCATCTCGTAAACCCTCGAAGTGTGTGCTATCGAGTAATTGCGCGCATAGTACTATTATACCATCCATCGTAACTACGGTAATAGTTCATCAAGGACTGAATGGTTCAACAAAATTCGGATTGACATTTTGATGTTAGAACGGATATGATTACGAATATTTAGAACTAAGTGACGCAATGCACTACAATTAAAAAGAAATTAAACAAATTTTTATTTTTATTATATAGAAATAAGATAAATGATTATTAGGTATTACATGCTAAAATCTTATTAAACATAAAATAGTCATTATAAATAGCGTACAACGTGATATTAATACACTACAACCTAGAGATTAATCAACTCGCTTCTCGTAAAACTGAAGGGTCTCTCAATAGAAAAACGCACAAATGAAGTTTGTTTATAAACTTCTAATACTAGGAGTATAGGCCTAACCTTAGCGAATATAGACAGCTAATGAAAGTTAATGTTTTACTGATCATATGGTTTCGATGACTAATTTATGGAAAATACTTCATATTAAAGATATTATCTTTGATGACAGTTCTTTTACTAACTTGGTGAATTTTTATTTTCCTTCTATATGTATTATTTTTTTTTTTTTTTTTTTTTATGGATAACGTTTTTATATTTTTGGTTTTTCTTGTTTTTTTATATTTTTTGATTTTTTTATGAAATTAAACAAAATAACTTCACTCGGAAGGATCTTCAAACACAAATTTTCAAACGTCTTCAACAATCGTAGACAATCCTCCCATTGCCAGCATCGCAAAACTGAAAGCGACAGGTTTTTGATCAAGTCACCTTTTCTAAAAATTATAAAAATATATAAAATACTAAAAATATAAAGAATATACATAATAATATTATAATATATCAAAATAGGCAAGTAGATATCAAACAATCTCAATTATAGTAAAAACCGGGAGTAAGATTCACCGGTCGTTATTATCCCAACGAGGAATGCAATTGAAAGTTGAGAGCCGTTTTGAGAATCGATGCTTGAATGGGATAAGATTGATATTGGTTTTCTAAAACTATGAGAAAAATAAAGAAAAAACTTAAAAACACTTAAGGGAAGACAAATTTTAACTAAAACGTAAATCAAGAATCCTAAACGGGACCTAAAAACCTTAAATTATTAAAATTAAGTCCTACAATGATCTTTTTAGTTTTTATAAGATTTAATTGACTAAAAAGCTAAGGCAAAGGAAACTAGACGCAAAACGAAAGAGCTTTTTAAGTCTAAAAATCGACTAAAATAAATATACCGAGATTCAATTCGTTCTTTAAAAATATGAAATTTTGCAATTAAACCAACGAAATCAAATCTATTTTTCCTAGTTCTAATGTTAGAAAGAAATTTCTAAAAGAATATAGTTTGTTTTTTGACTTTTTATAATTTTTATGATTACAATAAATGATTTTTAAAGAAATAGAATATATAATAATTACATAACGTTCATAAGAATTCTAAAAAAATCATGAAAAATAGCTTGAATAGTGTAAAATCTAAGAAAAATAAGCTCGTGAAAACAGTTTTTTGACTTTTTTTATAATTTTTTATGAATTAAAAATGATTTTAAAGAAAATTAAATATAAAAAATACTAAACGTTTCATAAGAATTCTAAAAAAATCATGAAAAATAGCTTGAATAGTGTAAAATCTAAGAAAAATAAGCTCGTGAAAACATCTTATCGAATAAACTGTGAAATAAGCCAAAACAGCTTATTATACAAAAGAGCTCAAAATGTGTATAAATATTAACTAAATGGAAAAACTCTACAAAACGAATGAACTAATTGTAGCACAATGGAGGAGTGTGTGGGTTTAAAAACGCGTTGGTTATAGCGTGGTGTAGATGTCCCTGGTTCGATTCTTGCTCACCCTGAGAGCTTCCCCTAATCCAATGTTTTTATTTAGCCATTTTTATAGCTTTTTAAGACACTAAATAATAAGCACTTTTACAAAGACACTATTTTATAACCACAATAAGCTCTAAAATAAGGCACTTGAAGATGAACAGAATAATAATATATACTAAAAGCTAAAAAGGGCCTATCTGTTAAGCTGTTAATGATCAAATAGCTAATGGAAATGACAAATAAGCTATACCATATACCAAACTAGCCCCTAATATAGCATAAGATAGATCAAAAATAAGAAACTAAATTAAGCTAAAGAAGGCAGAATACTTAAAAAGCTAAAACACTTAGAATTTTTAAGTTAAATAGCAAATAAGCTCAAATAAGCTCTACTCTAAAAAAAAGCTAAATTTGACTTAAACAACCTAATAAAACTAGACAAACCTAAATAAGCTAGGAAAATATTAGCCAAATAAGCTCAATAAGCAAAATATGAACAAAAATAGCAGGGCAAATAGCACAGGGTCACTTTGAGCTTAAAAGTAAGCTCAAGATTGAATCTCTTACAGTCTAATGAGATATACGCACTAGAAAAGCTCTAACATAGACATATAATAAGTCATCTAATAAAAAGACAGTAGTTTGAAAATACAAATAATCCCTTAAAAGGCCTTAATTGAAAAAAGCTGTATTTTTTTGCATTCTCAACACTTAGAAAATAGTTTCCATCTTTAAAAAACCACCGACTTTTAAGCTTAAAAATAATCAAACAAATGGATCCTTATGGAATTCTCAAGACCCTTTAAACAAGAATACTAATTTGGGCTCATACAAAGGAACGAATAATTCAATTATCCTAAAAGGAATGTTGAATTCAGCAAAGTAAAGCAACAATAAGTATTTGAAAAAGCATTTTCTTAATTTTCAACACTTAACACTTTTTTGACAGTTTTGGCAAAAACTCAAGACAAACTTGCAGATTTTAGAACTTTGTTTCTAACCTTTTTAACACATTTATGAACACCAAAAACAACACAAAAACACAATAAGCTAAAGCACAATCAAATAAGCAACTAAAATAAGCTACAAATTAACATATTTAAACAATGAACTCTTAAAACCTTAATTTTGAGATTTAACACTTAAAAACCTAAACAAACTGAATTTTAGGACTAACTTTACCTAATGAAAGTTGACTCAAAAGCACAAAGCAGGTTTTGACCCATTTTCACCCATTGTACCTACTGTCCCAAACACCTCTTTAAGTGTCTCAAACTTATTTTTAGCTAATGAATTTAAGAATTAAGGTACAAATTGCAAATTCCAGACAATGATAAGCTGTAAACAGACCTAATGAACAACTTTTAATAATCAAATAAGCTAGAATAATAAGCTACTCAACTATGCTAATATTTTTGGTTTTTCACTGATTTTATGATAGATTTTAAGAATCTAAGATCTATACTATCTAATTAACTGAATAAGCATGAAACAAGTATAATAAGCACTACTAAGCAAATTTAAACAGAAATAAGCAAGTATTAAGCTAATTTAAACAGAATTTAAACTATAGAGCAGTATTAAGCTATAAAAGAGAGAAATATGAACTCACAAGTTGCCTTTGCACAAACAAGGCTTATAAATGATCTTTTGAGCTATCAACAAGCTCTAGCTTATCCTAGGATAAGCTGGTGTGGTCTTGGAAGCCTTCATATCTGGCTTCCGCTTCCAAATTAAGAAGCTGAGTTTATATTTAAGAGTGGGTTTTAAGTAGTATAATAGCTTACAAAAAGCTTTGATGACGTCAACTGAATAAACAACAAGCTTATGAGTAGATCTTAGAGCATATTGATCTTAAGTGAACAGAAGATAGCTTATTTAAACATTTTGGCATACAAAATTGTAATAAAAATCCAATTGGAATTAGTTATAAATTAAAACTTAACTATATTTAACAGAAAAACTGGATTACGTAACCTAGAAAAAATGAGATTACAATGACTGAAAACATTAAATTGAAAATTACATTTGCTAAATTTAAAAGCTACACTAAGCTGCTAAAAACTAACTACTGATAAAAGATAAGATCCGTGAGTGAGGGTGCCCCTTTATTTATAGGCTTGAGAAGAAGCTTCCAGGTCTCAAACGCTCCTCTTTATCTTTTAATCTTATGCGCCCATTTCTTGCAATCATTGGATCCTCATTCTAGGCCGTTTGATCAATAAGTGTGCACACGGATTGCCAGCATGTGGGACAATTCCTTTTTTCAGAGACCTTTGAGTTTCTTGCACTAGATATTAGTGTAATTTCTTCATGTCCTTGTGGTTGTATTCATAGTAAATTAAACAAAAAGATAAAGATCCCCGCGTGTCATTCCCTTGAAGGTCTTGGCCAATCAAAAGATAGGGATGATGTTTTCTTTGCTGAGATGGAACATAGTACTTGGAATTTCAAAGCCATGTCATTAATTGAGATTTTCCCTTTGATTTTGATGCAGGGTAAACTGAAAGAGATGATAAATAGTAAAAACAGGTTTTCCCGCCTTCTTTTTTACTTTTATAAGATTGTTTTAACCTGAGTGTTTTGGGTTGTTGACTGTCCGCTGTTCGTTTTATAAAAGTATTGGGCCGGTTATACAGGCTTGGTGAAATGGGTATTGTTATAAAGAGATAACGACCGTTATCTCTTTAATAAAAAATAAGGGAACTTTTGTGAAAGTTAATTTTAATATATAAGAGTTATTTTAGTGTATTTTGATAGTTTTGGCATTTGTGGAGTTGCCCAATTATTTGACCAAAGGGTTGACTTTTGAATACCTTTTGTCTAGAAACTTCCAGCTCTTATGCACTCTATCCGTTCTCGTGTCCGTGTTTGTCCTAGATTTTTGACTGTTTTTTCTGTGATTTGCGCTATCCGAACCTACCCGATCACAGAATGACAAAACAAGCAATATACAATGCATAATTTACACAGAATTGTCATTTTTAAAGGTCAATTTTGGTATAAAAAGGATTATGTGATTTCTCATAAATCATTGGCTCAAGCAGGATTTATCCCTCGTCATTGTGAATACTTATTATAACTCTGATGTTCTCTGCAAAATTCTAAAATGTCACCGATAGATCGGTTCCTTAAGAGCAATCTAGTAGATCGGTTCCTAAAGACAATCTAGTAGATCGGTTCAAAGAGAAAATCTAGTAGATCGGTTCCTTAAGGTGGTCTAGTAGATCGGTTCACACTGAAATTTCACAAATATGATTTTGACTTCAAGATTGCATCATTTAGCATTTTATCATATAAGCACAATACATAGGTGCTAATTTCAAAGAAATCACCACAATAATAACAGAAATCGCATAGAACATTCAAACCGAATATGAACATACAACAAGATGCATACATTCAAGATCTTTTACTAACAAGGGTATGTGTTAAACACTCAAACTCATTCAAGAATAAGTAAACTAGCTTCCTAACATAAAACCCACAAACTTTAAACATCCTAACCTAAAAACCTAAATTTTCGTACATAACGATTGACAATAACTCATTTATATGTTAACAATTTATAAAACTAAATTAATCGAGTGTTAACAACACCTAAACACACATAACCCCTCATTCAATTTGAAGTTTTACACAATATTGATTTTTAAGAACCCTAATATGATCTTTAGGGTTTTTCTAGATCAAGAATGTGTAAAAACCTAATTTGGTTGAGAAGTAAGTCGTTTAGACTATGTAGATCACTTTTCTACTTTACCTTAATTCTTGTTATCAACTGAAAATGGCAGAATGGAAGATGGCGATTTGAAAATGGCTTGGAGAGAGGGAAAGTATGTTTGGGAACGACGGGGTGAGGGAGTGTTATAAAAACAAGTTTCATTTTTGACACTTTCTCCCCCCTCTAGTTTTATACCCTTTTCATTTTGTAAATATAAGTTATATTAGGCATTTTAAGTTTTAACCATTGGCACACTTAGTCCCTAATGCTTTAACTAGTATACCTAAGCACTTAAATTCACACATTTACTCCCTAAAGGCATAAACACATAACATTTAAGGCACACATAAACTAAACTTAATTAACTTTCCTTAAAAAATGATATTCCGTTATTGTTTAAAAAAACCTTTTTCCTTTTAAAGCATTTTTTATGAAGAAGATATTTGACATTTCTCCCCCTCAAACAATGACCCGTTTTCTAGTTAAAGAGATGAAGTCATTGTTTGAGTGGTCAAATGTATTTGAAAAGCATTTTCTGATGAAGCAATGTTTTATTTTGAAAAACAAACACCAATGTAAATAAGATTTCTCTTATTTTCACACATAAGTGCACTGTTGGATCGTTTACTGAATAGATCTTAACATTTAGCTTGTAAAGGGTTTGTTCCCTTAGATAATTCTAAAGCAACAATAATGAAACACTGATTTGAACACTATTGATTATGCGGAAACTAATCAATAATGCTAAGAAGAACAATATTAAGAATCACAAAAGAACTTTATATTATCACTTGAATCTTCCTAGGTTACAGATTACAACGACTATGATTGCTAATTGATCTCTATTGATCTGTGTAGAACTATATCTACTAACTATGCCTAGGGTTCCTTTTATAGACTAAGGAAACCCTAATGGGCTTTACAAAACGCGTATAAAGATCATGCATATCCTTTCCTAAGATATCTCATGCATATCTCATAAACGGTACTAACTATTTTATACTAACGGTACTAACTATCTGATCAGTACTAACATTTTGTACTGTCAGTACAAATTACAACTAGCGGTACTAACTAATATAACTAACGGTACTAAGTCAGGAATGCATAATTCCCAACA
>BQNB010040467.1:5425-47386 GCA_026074375.1 Tanacetum coccineum
CTTCTAGTTATTAATTTCTGAAAGTTACGATATATACCCCTTGCATGGAATACTTTTGCAAAACAAGTCTGAATTGCCATGCAAGCTTATTTTAACATTACAAAAGTCATTTATAGGTTATAGCTTATTAATATAAGCTAAAATATGAAGGTTTAACATAACGAAAGTTTAAAATAACAATTTGTTAAGCTAGGAAGCAAAACGGGTCAAATTAGGGTTTCAAAATGTAAACGCGCGGGTTTTAAGTTCAAATTCCTTCATTAATTTACAAAGTGGTTATTTTAACATTAGTTAAGCATGCTAGGATAGATTATAACAACATTTAATGATTATAACATTTAGTTTTAAGAAAAACATGAAATTAGGGTTTCGGGTGTACAGTTTTGGATCAAAATGGAAAATGAGCATGAATTGAGTTATGAAACTTTAACAAGAGTTTATTTAGGATCATATGAACATTATAAGGGTGTATCAGCAGGTATGAAGACGATAGAACCTGGGTTTGAGCTCATAGCTTGGAAACGGGTCGAAATCGGGACTTTTAGCTTCGTACGCCTAGAATAACGACTTACGGGCTTCTTTTCTTGGTTTCTTTTGTTTCACTTCTGTTCTTGGGAGTTCTTAAGATCTCTTAGAATACATATTGAGTAAAGGATTTCTGCTATGATAGGTTATAGAGGAGGAAGTGTGGGATGCTTTGAAATGAAGAGTATGTGCCTCTATTTATAGTGTTGAAGACCCTTAAAGGCCAAGAAACTTTAATAACCAGGTTAGGACACATAGGGGTGATGTAGAGAGGCTAGGGGCTGAGTAAGGAAGGCTATGGTGCAAGGTGGAAGCTTATGAAGGTGGTTTTGGGTGTTGTGGTGGTCGCGGCTGAAGTAAGCCAACAAGGCCATCATGTGGCTTCATTTGAGACCAAGAAATGGTCATAGCAGGTGGGTAAGCTGATTAAGAACATAGAGGTGCTTGTCATTGAGGTGCTTTTGTGCAAAGGAGAGTTTAAAATGGGTAATTTTGCAAGAAAAGGGTTCACAGGTTCAAGTGAAGTAGGTTAGGGCTCGGATTGAGTTTTTAAGCTTTGATTTCGTAAATTGATAGGTGGTTTGGGTTAAAATGGGTTGAAAATGAATGATAAAAGCGTGACCTTATGGTACATAGTGGTTTCATTAGGGTTTTCAAGGCTTATAACTTTTGTACATTGCAGGAAAAATGATAGATGATGGATTGTAAACTCATTTTTATGAGTTTACAATCACTTGATTGATTGTTGGAGGTTTAAATGGTTACAAACGAGTAAACAGGTCAAATGTTCCATTTTGGTATGTTTAGGGTTTCTTGGAATCATTTTGTGTATAATTATGATGAAATGATGAAATGATGATTGTATATGATTAGTAATGTTGTAAAGTAAGTTATTACAACTTATTTGAGGGCTGGTTTAGGTTTATGATGGATAAAAATGAAGAAACGGGTCATAGTGTAGTATTTAACTTGGGTTAGGGTTTTTCACTGGATTTTCTTGTAAATTCCATGAAAAAGAGATGTAAATATGGATTGAAATTAGTGTATGGAACTATTGCTATGTAAAACGTGTACTTGATGGGTTGTACAAGACCTACATTAGGAAAACTAAGTTAAAATTTGCTATTTTGGATATCGAGCTTAATTGACTTGTACATTATTAATAAAGACTTGTACATTCATTGAAGATAAAAGTATAATTCATATGAGATGTATGTACTTGTACATAAGATAATTAGTATCTAAACATTCACTTTAATATTAAACCCTTCATGGAATTTAGGGATAGAGTATATATGATAACGGTTTAAAGCCCGTTTTGATATAACGTTGCGAATGGTACATTATAGGAATAATGTACTTGGAAAAAAGGATAAGATGATATTGACTTGACATGTTATGATGTTTGATTGACATATATGAAGACAGGATTGCCATAAATTGGTTGCGTGAGCTCGTCTACTTTAGTTATGCAAGTTACATTGCATACTGAGATATTGACAATGCAAGTAATGTAATAAAGCGAAAAATTTCCCTGTACTATTATGATAATAGAAAAATAGGTTGATTTTGCATTTGATGAAAATTATGGGTTGTTATATCCGGATCTGAGACATGCCCTTCATTAGAAATTGGAATGTCCTCAGTAGGTTGTTCATCCATAATCACCTTTTCAGTAGGCTCTTCAACTGGATCCTTTGCTGGTGCAGACTTACCAGTTTTAGAACCCACCTTTGGATCTTTATCCTTGGAGGATTCTTTGGTGGTGGATGGCTTCTGAGCAGACTCAGAATCTCTTTTTCTTCTCTTCTTTGTTGACTTACCCTTGTTTGATCCAGCTGGAGGGCCTTCATCATCATCGTCATCATCATCATCACCATCATGCTTTCTTTTATGGTCTTTAACCGTGTCTGCAACTTCCTTGTCCATGGTATTTTCATCCTCTATCAATGCTTCATAAGAGAGCATGTATAAGCAATAGTTTAGCAGGATTTCTGTTGGCAGATTTTTTTCTTATGCATGAATTTGAAGAGAGCACTCTTTAGATCAAATTCTTCAAGTGACTTGATTCAGAATCACCGCTGATGGTCGTTAACGTTGGCTCTTGTTTCTTCTCTTACTTGTTCCCGATTTTTGAATAGATAATCCTCTTCTTGCTCTTTCAGGAATCTTTGCTTGACTCTGGAGTAGGTAGCACAGAGTATTTTTCAACTAAATCTGCAGTGTGTCTTTCAAGAGCCTTAAAGAGAGCATCATCAAGTTTTGTTCCTACATACTTATCAACAACTGGAGGAACATGGGATTGAATAGAAGCTAAAACAGCAGAGGGATCAATCTTCTTTACTTCAGACATATCTTGTTCTAATTTCACGACTCTTAGATGAAGGGCGATGAATGGAGTGATTTCTGGGATTTCTGGGATGATCGCTGGAGCTTCGGTGATGATTGGTGGTGTTGTAATGGTTGTAGGTATTGGTGTTGTTTGTTGCAGAACTTGAGGTTGCTCAAAAATCTCCTCGTTATGAGATAGATTAAGAAATTGATTACCATAATCAGAAGGCACAAAGAAGCTTGACGATGTCAAAGGTTGCTCAGTAGTCTCTTTGGTAATGTCTGCAGTCTTTTCAGCATCCTTCATCTCAGTGTCAGCATTTTTACGCACGTTAATCCTGTACTTGTAAATATCATCAGAATCAGATTCAGTTTCTTCATTGTCATCCTCAGCATCAGCATAAATTGACTCATCAGGAACCCCTGGTATCTCACCAGTTCCTTCATCTGAGCCACCAGTACCAGGCTGTCTCCCTAACATTCTCCTGCTATCCTTGAGAGCTTTCATTACGTCAGCGGCCTCTTGTTCAGCGGGAGTAAGACTTTGAATGCCCTTGAGCTTCTGGGTTGTTTCAGAAATAGCAATATTTGACCGTCTTCTTCTCGCAGGTTCGGGGATGGATTCTGAGACAATTCTTGCATGAGTGGCATGAACTTGTCTTGCTGCAGCTTCTTCTTCAGCTTCAGTTAAGCTGATAGATTTTCCTAATTCCAAAGCTATGTCTGGTTCAGGAACGATGTTGTCATCAACTGATATGGTGGCTTTCTTCTTAACAACTCTTCTACTAGAGATTTTCCTTCTGATAAGAGGTTCTGGTTCAGACTCATCAGACACATCAACAGATTCTTCAGTGGGATCTGCAGACTTCTTCCCTTGCGAACCTTTCCCTCTGCTCTTCTTTGGAGGTATTTGACCAGTAGAATACAGGATGAACCTCTTGTATGATTCTGATTGAATAATCTCGTTATTAAGCATAGTAGCAGGAATGGCGAGACCATATTGCTGAACATCCTCACCCATTCTGACAAATTTGAGTCGACTCACAACACCGTCATCCAGATTGTGTGGAAAGAGTTTGAAACTTCAAGAGCTTCTGAAGATTTTGTGCATGAGAGGAAATAATCAATGATAACCTTTGTGAATCGAGGATATGGCAAATTTTCAACTCTTGGACTTTTCACTCCCCGTCTATGATCAATTTGGTAAGCAATGTTCTTCCCAAATTCAAAAGAGGGATAACAATCATTCCTCCTCTATCAAAACATGCCCCACAGAATATCAATTCTTGACTATTCCTTTACTTGTCATTGCTATCTGTCCTTTTCCAGATAGGAACCCTTGTTGATGCAGGCAGGCTGTCCCCCCAAAGTCCACCAAGGCTGATGCATGTGGTCCACAAACATATTTGTATATTTGTGAAGTGGCCCTGAGTATCCAAGATCAACGAGGAATGTGAGTAGGTCTTTATCATTTTGTACTTCAGTAAAGTCTTCACCTTCTTTTCTTGGACAGACATCAAGTATCTTCCTAAAGACTTCAGCATCTATCACACACCTTTTTGTCGGCTAGAAGAAACTCATAAGACTCAGAGCCTTTGATCTTAAATGGGTATCAAAACTGTTGCAATGAGAATTTCAAAGGGACATCTGCAGAATTGGTGAAATAGCTGATGCATGTAGAATTCTTGTATCACATCAATACCAACTTGTAAAGGTTTCTTCTTTCACTTACTAGGGTTTCCAGTCTAGACATTTAGTTTGAGGTCATTTAATGTAACTCTTACAGCAGTATGAACCCCATTAGTTCATCACGAGCAATGACTTGTTCTGTCTCTTAAGGATTCATGATTCTACTTAAGAAACAACCAATACAGTTCATATACAACATATATATTCTAATGATTATCATTGGATATCCTTGATGAGCTGATTGATTTTGGAAACATGCAATGGTTAGTTTTCATGTAGACGTGATAGTGATATAACACTCTCAGAGTGAGTCATCTAAGAACAATGAGTCAATGTTAACTGTGAAGTTAACAAGACCGATTCAGTTTCAAGATTAAGACTCCTATTCTCATAAAGGGAAAATAACACACATTTAAACATGACACTTGAGAAAATATGATAATAAGCAAAAGATTACACAAACTTTAGAAAATTTGGGCAGAGTTTCTTTTTGTATTATTGACATATTTCGCCTGAAGTAAACCTGTCATGTTTCTGCACCACATATTGCCGCGTCAACAAAAGCAAGTTGTTCATGTTTCGCTTAGAACATGTATACATGTTTTGTTTGGAACATGAATACATGTTTCGCTTGAAACATGAAATACATGTTTCGCTTGAAACATGACATACATGTTTCGCTTGAAACATGTCATACATGTTTCGTTTAAAACATGACATACATGTTTCGCTTGAAACATGACATACATGTTTCGCTTGAACCTGTATTTAACATGTTCCGCTTTATTCATCAGAACATGTTTTGCTCGCTCACCCAAAAATTCATAACTTAGATTTTTATCAACTTAAATCCTCAAGAATCATTCAACAAGCATCTCATACATTTCTAAAGCTCTCATAATCCATAACTACAAAAGATAAAACACTTAAAGCACAAAAGAGGTATATTGCTATCTCAATCAAGAAGGAAACATCTATACATTTATGTTATAACAATTATGAGACATGGAACAAAAACACTATATAGGCACATGAACATTTAGCAAACACATATAGAGATACAATCTAGTGTTTTACCCATAATACAGAACCATCCTAACAGCCAATTAACAATCCATTTCCAAACAATAAGTGATCCTAGGCCACATTGACAGAATCTAAAGGCATAAGGGAGCTATTGTGAGGCTACCTAACACAAACCTAAGACCAATTAAACAATGAATCACATTTCGCTTCATTCATGCTAGACGAAAAATCATTGTATCTCCATCAAATGTTAACGAAATGAAAAACTGTTTCAAACACCCCTTAATTACACCCTTACGATCTAAACCCCTCATTCAATTTCAAGAAAAACGTAACTTTAATTTTTCAAACCCTAATTCGATTTTGATTGATTACGAGTTCAAAAACGTGTTTTAATCTAATTCCTTTTATCAACGAGATAAGAAATGGATGTTAAACGTGTAGGAGTGTACCTTTTATCTTGAAACGAGTTTGAAAAATTCGAATTGAATATGCGAGCGAAATGTGTAGGCGTGTGTGTTTTGTGAGGAGAAATGTGTAAGTGTGCGTGAGTTGACCATTTTGACCGAAATATGTATCTTGCCAAACTTTTAAAAGATGGCAAGAATGGTGCTTGTGTTTTATATCATGATCTATTTCCATTTAACACTTATTTCTAAGGCTAATCTTAGATATGACAATGACATAATGAGCCCCTATGAATGTATAGCTAGATCTTAAGTCCTAGATTTTGCCATTAAGCCCCTAAAAGATAATATCAATAACAACTTAATTCCTAATGACTTAAAATTAATTAAGACACTCCCCTTTAAATGATGAACCGTTAATGATAAAACTTTTCTTTTTCATCCTAGATTACTTTTTGAAAGAAGACACTCCCTTTTAAATGATGAACCGTTAATGATAAAACTTTTATTTTTCATCCTAGATTACTTTTTGAAAGAATTTTTATATTTTCTCCCCCCTCAAATAATGTCCTGTGTTCTAATTAAAGAGTTGTAGACATTGTTTGAGTGATAGAAGAACCTTTTAAAAACTGATGACATCTGCTTTTTTTCCACAACAGCAATTAAACAAGATTTCTCTTGTTTTCGTAAATAAATGCACTGACACGTACATTTATTCATCTTTTGCATGGATATAAAGTAATCCATGTCTGGGAAAAATTAATTACCCGTTATCAGGAACAACTGACTTTATGAAGACATGCGTTCCTTAGAATGAAAAGAGGGTTGCAGCCTGAAGTAACTGCAAACCATTTTGTAATTCCAAATGACTTAAAATATTTACTAAGTCCATTTTTCAAATTAATTAATTAATTTTTTTTAATGGAAAGTATGTACAAAGGATACATGAAGACAATCATTTACTCATCCTCTCCTTCTTGAAGACATTTGAGAGTTTTAGGGGTCATACTCTTCATCCCAAGTCTTGGTAGAAGAAATTCGACCCCGTCGCTTGTATGCTTTTGTGAGTATCGTCCGCAAGTTGAAGTTCGTTTTCCCGAAGAAGAGTTCAAACCGCTTCATCTATTTTCCACTTGCCTCTCAGGATGAAAAGGTGACTTGACGATGTTTCTTTGATAGAGATGCTTAGGACATTGTTACAATAAAGAAGCAATGGCACATTTGAGTTATCACAATACAGAGGAATTTTATTGAATTCAAAATCCGTATAGTTTTAGCTGGATCGCAACCAAAGATTTGAGCACAACACCAGACATGGCAATGTATTCAGCTTACATGTAGGTAGATATTGCAGTGCTTCATTGATGACCAGCTAACCAATCTATCACCTATGAAACTAAGCACTTATGAGACAACAAGAAATTGGTTCCACGACGTACTTCTTTTTGAATCTTGACATCCCCATGAATCCTCATCTCATAAGCTGTTAGTGACATGGCAATGTCTTTCGGATACCAAAGACGCATGTTAATGGTTTTCCTTTTTAGGTACCGAAAGAGCACGTTGATTGCTTCAAGGTGCTGTTTTGTAGGCTTAGCCTAAATATCTAACACACTGCATATAGCGATACAAGGTCGGGTCTACTACATAAGTACATTAGGAGCCAACCATTCCACGAGAATCGAGTTTGGTCAACTGGAATCCCTTTGAGATCCTCATCCAGTTTCAATCGATCTACCATTGATGTATCGACAGGGTCTATAAGATCCATTCCATATTTCTTTAAGGTTTCGAGAGCATATTTTGCTTGGTTAATAAAGATGCCTCTAGGACTTTGAGAAACTTGTAGTCCTAAGAAAAACGACATTTGTCCCATCATCGACATCTAAAATTTGGAGCTCATCTCTTTGGAAAATATGTTACACGCATTATGATCAGTTAAGGCAAAAATGATGTCATCTACGTAAATTTGAACTAATAGAATATGTTTGCATGATTTGCGTGTGAATAATGTTGGATCCACGGCACCCTTGAAGAATTTGTTAGCCATTAGGAACTTTGATAGTGTGTCATACCACGCCCTTGGTGCCTGCTTTAGCCCGTAAAGAGCCTTCTTCAGATGATAAACGTGTGTAGGATTATTCGGGTCCTCAAATCCTTCAGGTTGACTAACAAAGACTTCTTCTTGAAGATCACCATTCAGAAAGGTAGTTTTGACATCCATCTTGTAGATGATCATATTTTTGGTTGTAGCATTGGCAATGAATATTTTGATGGCCTCTATCCGTGCAACGGGTGCAAACAATTCTTCAAAATCAATACCCTCCTCTTGACGTTATCCCTTTGCTACTAACCGAGCTTTATTTTTCAGAACATCACCATACTCATCAAGCTTCACCTTGTAGATCCACTTGAGAGCGATAATCATTACATAGACTGGGCGATGTACTAATTCCCATACTTCAAGTTCATCAAACTCGTGAATTTCATCTTGGCAATGGCTTGAAAACCACAAGTCTCCTTAACACGACCATTTTGACATTTCTTGTTCGAGTTTTGACTCAGTTCAGTAAAGGAAACAGTCACCATATACATACGAAAGCTAACTGTTTTCTGGTGGATACCAGATGAGAAGGATTACCAACTATATTATCAAGAGGGTGATCTTTGGACCATTATCTGAGATGAGATGGTGGTTGATTAACTTGGTTAGGTTCAGCTATACTAACATCCCCTGATGATGACTGTGCAGAACCTGGTTCTCTAGTAACAGGGTCATTTGAGGGATGAAGGGTAGCTTGAGTATTGGGTGTCTTTCAATAATTGGTGTCCAATAGTCAACATCACATAGAATGACTGGCAGATGTTTTTCCAGATATGACGTGAAAAACTTGTTGACGGTGCATCTTGAGCAATTGTCGTAGATACAGATGTACCTGGTGGAACAACATGAACGTTAACAGCAGTAGCCAAAGCTACTGGTGCATCGACTCTAGTTACTTCAAAGTATTCATCGAACATAGGTTGAAATAATAACTCCAGATTTTTATCCGTCGGTAAAAAAAAAAAAAAAAAAAATGAACATAATTGGCTGCATAGACAGGCGATGGGGCGAGCCCTGAATTGAGTTGTCCAGGGGTCATCATGATAGGCTCGGGTCCTGAACTGATGCGTACAGGAGCCATTGTCTGATGCATCTCATCGAATGTGACGTGAATTGTTTCCATTAATCGACGAGTTCTCTTGTTGTAGATTCTATAGCCCTTCCTGCTAGGAGCATACCCAACGAAAATCCCAATGTCAGCTTTGGCTTGAAATTTTCCTAGATCTTCGCTATCATTTGTAGGATAGCACAGAGCACCAAATACTCGGAGAAATGTAAGATCAGGCTTCTTATCATGTACAAGCTCATAAGGGGTTTTGTTGTGACGAGTATGAATTAGGGATCGGTTCTGGGTGTAACAAGCAGTAGCTACAGCTTCTGCCCATAGAAACATCGGTGCTTTTGAGAATATCAGCATTGTACGTGCTGCTTCCACAAGTGTACGATTTCGTCTTTCGACAACGCCGTTTTGTTGAGGAGTTCTCGGAACAGACTTTTGATGAAATATGCCAACACCTTCATAGTATTCAGACATAACTTGGTTGACGAATTCCGTTCCATTATCTGTTCGGATGTATCTGACTGTTTTGTTGAGACCAACCTGTATTTGCTTAAGAAAGTTGATGACAAACTCTGGAGTTTCATCCTTTGATCTCAAAAACTTTACCCATGTGAATCTTGAATAGTCATCCACGATGACTAAAATGTATTTCTTCCATTTAATACTCTGGACTCTCATTGGACCACACAGATCCGTGAATGGTATGAAGAACTTCCATATTTGTATTTTCAGATTTTGATTTGTGGGAGAACTTCTTGCTTTTTCCAAGTTGACAGGCTGAGCAAAGATGATCTTTTTTAAACTTTAATCTTGGTAGACCTCCAACCAGATCTTTTCAAGCAAGATCATTTATTGTGCCGAAGTTTAAATGGTTTAAACGACGATGCCACAACCATGATTTGGACTTGGAAGCTTTGGACAGCAAGCATATCGGAGAAGACTTCATCATTTCATCAATCGATATCGTGTACAAATTGGTGCCACGACTACCTTTAAGGATATCTGTACCTCATTCATATCACGAACAAAGCAAGAATGCTTTTTGAAAGCAATTTCAAGATCAGAATCAAAAAATTGCCCTACAGAGAACAGAATGTGTCCACTAGAAAATTCCACATAATATACTCTGGAGATCACTCTGTCACCAATAACATAATCTCCATAACCCATGATAGGCTCCGAAGTGATCATTCCCGAATCTGACTGTCCCGATGAACTTTTCCACAAAGTTCTTGAGCTTTGAACGATTCCCCGTCATATGTTTTGAACAGCCTGAGTCCAGATACCAAAGGATGACCTGTACGACCTGCATTTGAAAACAGTCGAGTGTGGAGAGTTTGGAATTTCGGTTCCCCAATTTTTGTTGGGGTCCTGTTGGTTAGCAGATATAATAGAACATTTCACAGAAAGCTTAGTTAAAGGGCACAGTTCGCCTAAGGCAAATTTCTTTCCTGTGGGTCTCCATTGATAACCAATATCAGCAAATAGTTTGCCCGTTGCTTTCCAAACCCGCTTGGTCTTGTTCAAACTGTTATCAGACAGTTTGCCTTTTGGTTTCCAAATCTGCTTCCCTTTATTCAAGATAATTTTAACAGTGGGGGTTGCATTCACAGAACTCAAAATATTAACAACACACATTTCATGATTTGCAGAGTTTAAACATTTGTTACACATTTTGCACACAGATTTAGAATTCGAATTAATTACAACACGCTTAGAGCTAATGCTAGAATCAACCCGATTCACTTTTGTCCATACTGACTTATTTGTCCTAGGGTGGTCTTCTACTTTCTTCTTATTCTCACTCTTAGCAGGCAAGATCCTATTTTTCTTTGTATTACTTCTATGCTTTGATCCGCTTGCTTCAGTGGAAGTGTTTACTCCTGTAGAATGAATCACAGGGACATTAGTGTGTTGAACTTTCTGGTGCACTTCGTGTTTCTGTGTGTTACTAGATGAAGTTCCTGGTTTATCATTAAAAGTAACTTGCTTTTTCCTAGTTACAAGGGTAGAGGGAGCCTTGTTATCTCTTTCATTGAAACTTTTTGGGCAAGTACCAATCATATATTCTAACAATTCCTGAGAGAGCTTAGTGTATTGACAAGCATAGTTAAGTGCATTATCCAATGGTTTAACTACTCTAGCTTCCTCTACAATCTCCCTAACTGTTTCTACACTCTCCTTAAGATGGTTGATATAGTTTAAATGAGCACTCCTATTGTTCTTAAGAGGATGAGGGATGGGTTTAACATCAATGGTATACATGCCAGGCACAAGAACTTTTGGTTTGACTGAGTCACTAGTGACACAAGATACTTTGTTTTTCAACTGAGCCTTTAGACTCTCAATTTCATTTAACATGGTAGATGTCTTTTCTCTAATGTGAACACGCGTAATCTTAATGGAGTCATACAATTCCTTGTAATGTTGTTTGACCTTTTCTAGTTCCACTCTAACGCGTTCATTTTGTCCAATAAGAGCAGTGACATCTTTAGCATTATAAGTTTCACAACTTTTGTCATTCATTTTAGAGACTTGAGCTTTCAAGTTTCTAATTGCGTTGTCCTTTTCTTGAAGCTGTGTTTCTAGAAGTTTAATTCTGAAAAATGAGTCAAATTCAGGAACATCCTGAGAAGTTTGTGATTTGTTATTTTGAAAATTTTCTTGAAGGTGTTGATATTTCAATTGCAAATTCAGGTATTCCACCTCAAGTTTGTTAAAACCTCTTATCATTTCATTATTAACATCCTTTTGATTCTCATTTTGTAATTTAGATATCTCAGCTTAAAGATCTAGACAACGTGATTGTTCAACAGCAAACATTAATTGATTCGACAAAAAATTAGCAATTAGATTCTCATTTGCAATGAGAAGGTTTTTCCTTTCAATTTCAGCACATTGCTTGTCCACAGTATTCTGGTCCACCTCTGCTGACATTTGATCAAAAATTTCTTCCATTCCTTTAACTTCTTTAAAGAGAGCCTTTTGAACTCCTTCAAAGTGTTGTTTAAGAGTTTTGAAAAATTGTATGACTTTATTAAGGTAACATCTTTTTGTTTGTTCAAAACCTCTTTCCCCTTCTGTGAGACCTGTTGGTGTGATTCTCTTTTTACATGTTTTGTCAAATTCCGTAAAAAGTTGTGTGAGTGTATAAAGATTAATTTTCACTTGACTTTTTGTTGGGAGAACCCTGGGGACAAGCTTGACAGGTGTATTGGGTGGATACACAGTCGGTGTTGAAAGTGGTTTAAGAACTGAGGCTTCAACCTTTTTCCTGTCATTTTCATCTTTGGCCTAAAATATCTGCTCAGGGGTCAAATCTCTCTGAGGTGCGAAGATTGCAAGATAGTTCTCTTTTGAGTAATCTGGGGGTGCAAACTTAACTTTATTTTGAATACACTGAGGGCTTTTCATTTTCTCATACATTCTTTTCCTAGTCAACTCAGCTATCTCAAGAGTTTCCTCCGAGTCATGCACAACAGCAGGTTTATGATTGGTCATGACTATTTTAGTACCATTATAGAGGGCAGATTGAACTTGCTTTGCACGTGTGAGACATAAGGGGTTTTTGTAGCCTATTGCTACCTTTTTCTTTTCATCATAAAACGGTTTTGGTTTACATAACATGTGCACCGTTTGAACAGACTGATCTTGTTTGAATAATCTATCTTCAACCTTTTCTTTTAGCTTTTTGATGTCTAAAAACTCTTCAATGTATTTATCTTCTTTTTGTTTAAAATCCTTTTTCAAGGTTGTCACTTCTTCCTTCATTGACTTGTTATGGTCAATGGTAGAACGAAGTTGCATTTGTATAGTATGAAGTTCCGATTTTAAAGAAGTTTCCTTTCTATTTCGGTCAGAGATAATTATTCTCATTTGTTCATCAATCTTTTGTTCTCTTTCAGTTAATTTAAACTTTGTCCGTTTTTCATACACCCCGACCAGTTCCTTATATCTCGCAAGTTCAAAAGTCAACGTGTCACAAACTACTTTAACATGCTTATTTGCTGACATACTTTGGACACCCTGTTCATGCATATCATCTATAATCGACATCAATGCATCATTTCGAACAGAAGAAACATTACTTTGTACAACATTTTCTTTGTTGTCCTCCATATACTGATTATACAGAATAATATTACTATCACTCGCATATTCAGCATCAGAGTCAACAACGTAGTTGTGTTGTACATCGTTTTGTATCTCGTGCACTTCATGATACTCATCTATATGATTTACAAAGGTATCATGATCTTGTACCTCAAACGGAGTATTTGAGTCATATGAGGGCCTGTCTTCGTCGTAGATTGGATCTTCAGATGAAAGATTTACCATGAACATGGTCTGTATATTAGGAGCCTCATCAACATCAGAGTTGAATGCATCACATTGATTAGCTTCAAAGATATGATCCACATTTAGTGCCAAATCTTTCTCGGTTTGATCATCCACATCATCATCAAAGTTGGTGACCTGTTCTCCTACAAGAAACAACAACTGTTCTTCATTCAGTACTGCACCATTCTCCCGGGCTTGCATAAGTAGCATCTTGTCCTTGAAGTAGTCTGAATCCTGAAGTCGCTTTAGTCGAGGACATTCTCGTGCTATGTTCCCGAGTCCATTACAGTTGTAGCACTTAATGGGTTTAGCTTGACCAGGATTCATATTGCCACCTCTGTTCTAACCTCCAGCATTCCCAGCTACAACATTTCCTCTTGCATTGTTCCTTTGAAATGGTCTTCCTTGATTATTCGCATTGTATCTTCCACGGACATCTTGAACCACAACTCTGCCGTCTTGAACTGTAGCTTTGTTCCTTGCATTAGAAGACGTTCTGAGTTGATTGTTTGTTTGAGGATGATGTGATTCGTACGATTAAGTAAGGAGGACAAGTGTGTTGGTTAAACTTTCAATCAAGTTGTCAGTTAAAGAACTTCCTGAGTCTAGTTGAAAGTTATCAGCAGGAGATGGTTCATTTGAGGATTGAGGAGACATGGATGATTGTGTTGGATACTGTTGAACTAAGGTATTAGACACTAGTGCCACAGGATCATTTGTTAGTTGAATGAACCTTTCCATCATCATTCTATTCTCACTAGCATGTACCTCATGTTGCTTCAAATAGGCATAAAGCTGATCAAAGTTAGACTCTTTCAAACCTCTGTTAAGTTTGACTTCAGTTATGAATTTACTCCACTTAGGTAATATGTTGTTCATAAACTTAGAGTTCAGCTGCATTCTAGGCATGGTCATCTTGATGTTTCTCATGTCATTAATGAGCTTCGTAAACCTAACATAGTATACGTGAATGGTTTCTCCTTTGATTTGACGGAAGTGTTCAAATTCATCGTATAACTGAGATTCTCTGTCATCCTTTGTTAACTCAGAACCTTCCAGAATCATCTTCACATTGTCCTAAATGTCTTTGGCGTCAGTATAGTGGTTGATGAGTGTGTAGATGTCTTTTGGTATACCTTGAAGTAGGATATTCGTTGCACTAATGTCAGCTTTATACCTTTCCTTTTCTTCAGCAGAAAGATCTGTAAAGACTCTAGCACGTTTTGGACCTAGTTGAAGTGCACCCTCAGTTTCTTCAGCAGGAGTTTGTATGAACGTTCCTATTTGAAATGGACCTTCAGTAATCGATTTCATAATATTCTCTCCATTATCTTTTCCCAGACAATACATACGAATGCGTTGTTGCCAAGATTCAAAGTCTGTTTTGTCAAGCATTGGTGGGCGTGTATCGGAACCGACATACTGGATATCTTCCGACATATTAGACATCTTGAATTTTTTATGAAATGATATCAGTCTTGATCGATCAGTGATAAAGGAGACTTGTGTTAAAGATATGTTTTAGATGTGATTAAAGTAATTATTCCACGGGATTTTACTAATCTTAACTGAAACCGAGAAATAAAGCTTTCACGGGATTTTACAAAGTAAGAAAACCGTAGAAAAATTAAGATTTTAGTGACATATTTCGCTTGAAAAAAATCAACATAATTCGTTTGATGACTTATGACATGTTTCGCTTGATGAAAACAAACATATTTCGCTTGGAGAACCTGTCATATTTCGCTTGTTTGAAAACTAACATATTTCACTTGAAAATCTGTCATATTTCACTTGGAATCAACCTGTCATATTTCGCTTGGCAAATGTCATATTCCGCTTGAATACATATTTCGCTTGGAATCAACCTATCATATTTTGCTTGATTCAAACCTGCATATTCCGCTTCCTTCAAACCTGCATATTCCGCTTCCTTCAAACAAAAGGTTAACTTCGAGCAAAACACGTATTTTTCCAACAAAATCACCAAAAACACACCCTTTTTGACGTTGAACCTTGATTTTTCTTGCACAACTAGTTACCTTATGCCTAGATCTTGCTTAAAAACATAACAACAAACACATCTAAGCACAAAAATCTGAGTTTTAATTTTCGAACAAAAAATCCAAAAAGTAACTAAAGAACACGATCTAATCAAGATTAGAACGCACAAAAGCTCACAAAATCACCACATAGCTCTGATACCAATTGTAGGATATCAGTTTTCACAGCTCAAAGATGATTCTTAGATTTGGCTAGTTTTTAGAGAGAGAAACACATGGAGAGATATTTTCTAGTAGGAGAAACATATGTGTAAAATAGAAAATGAATAAATGACTAGCTACCTCTTCCAAAGTTGGAAGAGGTATATATAGTTCTTACAAAGAACCGGGTTTTAGTACCAGTTCAAAACCGAAAATCATACAGTTAACTATTATACTACGAGCTATAATAAACAGTAAAATACACAGGGTGACCGAGTCTTTTTCTAATATCTAACAAAGAATATATATAATGATATAGTCATATCACAAGTCTTTGTATAATAATCAAACTTTTCATACATTGTGATATTGAAATCATTTGACATAACCATACAATGATATATTCTTATTTGGCACAAGTTTTAACAAAGAAATACACATCATTTGATATTACTTTGCAGGATATAACAGAAAATTTTGGGATGGACACTCTAACAAGCATCTAAGTCATTAGGTTTCTCAGGGACTGGTTCACTTTTCAGTGGTTTCAGTATGATCCATAACGAGTTATCTGACTTTGCAAAGATAGATTAATTTGAAAGTCTTAGATTCCAAAATTCTTATGCTCAATGTCTTGATTATTAATCATATCTATGATATATGGGTACAAAGGTTTGAGAAAATCGGATGGTAAGAGAATCATAGTAATCCCGGATAAAGATATGAGTCATCATACTACAGAATATAGGATAGACAATCACGACATACATGAATCGGTATCATAAAACAACGAGGTATAATGGAATTCACCACTGTATTAAGTCATAAATAACTTGTCTACATATTTTACATAGTCAAAATTTGATAAGTGTCATTATTTATGCCATACATCCAATGGTTGGATTCTAACAAAAGCTATAAATGATAAGAATCTAGTCTAGTAGTCTGGTGGTCCTCCCTTATGGTTCTTGAGTTTATGGATCTTGTCCAGAAGACTCTTCATATCTGATCGGTGGCCAATATGGATATCCTCGATGAGTATCTCTAGAGTAGAAGTCCTGACGCGAGCAAGAACAACCTCGTCGTCATGCCCTATTTTCTTTCTCTGAAATCCAGCAATCTGGGTACGGGCTTCTTGAAGTTCGGTATCTAGTTGGTCAAAATATCGTTGTATGATTACTCGACCATTACCAAGACCTTCTATCTTATCTTCCATGTGCTCAATGCGCTCAAAAGGGAGCTCATCTAAATGATTCAAAATAGTCTTGATCTGTTCCTCATGATGTGCGTAAGACGTGTCTAGAGCGCCATGATAATTCTCTCCAATCTCAAATACTTAAGGCGGAGCAGAAGGATTAGTAGAGGAAGATAATAGGAAACGGGCTCGTTTCTGAGGTGGCAGAATCTCTTTAGGAAGAAAGAAATCTTGGGTATCAAACATTAGTGATAGTGGTTACACTGGAGATGGAGGCAAAACAGTTGGTGGAGCAATAGGAGCTTGTAGTGGTGGAATAGGTGATTAATTACTAGTAGCATTATATGCTTGCATGACCTTCATATATGGATCATCGTGAAAAGCTGAGATGGCTAGCGAGGCCAAAAGATACTTAGATAAATCATCTGAAGGATCAAGAGAGGTGTTTCCCGATGAGGCTGGGAAATAGTCCGGTGAAGTCGGGATATAGTCAGGAGAGTGTATAGAGGAAAAAGCATCCTCAACATCGTAATAAGATGGGACGATAATAGGGTGGGTGGATGAAGACATAACTGTATAACAACCCAGTGTAAATAACATAAGTTATTTATATAATAGTCTAATAGTTATGTATCATTTACATACTATTTCGGAAATGCAGTGGTACGGAGGACTTTCTTAGATAGAAAAAGTAGTTATAGTTTAGGTTTAAACCTTGTTCTCTATAACCGCGACTCTTATACCAATCTATAACACCCTCATATTTGACATATAGCAGCGAAAACTAATTTGAGGTATTACTTCATGAATCAACAGTCATTATCATAGAAAACAACTCAAATGAGACGTTTTGGAAAATTTAGTTATCATTCCATAATATATCAGAGTTTTACAAAAGAGGTCCCAAAGTACATTAAAAATATAAAGTTTGAATGATAACAAGTTTGGACATCCTCAAATCCAATACCACTCCGTGCCATAGTTTGCTCAATTACCTAAGATAAGCATGCAAAAAGGGTCAACACAACGGTTGAGTGAAATTCACAGTGTTTGTAATGAAATGTTTGAATACAAGCCATCATAAGAGGTAATAATTGCATGAATTTACAATTATCATGGAAAAACAATATTATTGCCCTAAGCTCATGCAACCAAACATTAACATTAAAATCACCTTAGTGACATTAGTGAGGAACAAATGTCCTCGTGGAAAGGTAACTTGCCAAAGTTACCCATTGTTCTCAAATATAGTACGTTTGGTTACCCCATGTACGGGTACACCAACGGAAGTCATCACCCCCAATAGATTTATCCATAATATTCGCGTTCACTCGCAAGTGACTAATGGTTCATGATTAAGAATATTGGCAGTGAATGCAAACTTAGGCAATAATATATCAAGATAGCATACAGTTGGAAAAATACTTGTATTCATGGTTTATAGCATGTATCTCCTTATGAAGTTTAGAAAGCATGTAAAGGTGGGACTATGAACCCACCTTATCAAGGTAGTTGATTGATTTGAAATTTAATTCAAATGGGAGTAAATAGCCTCGTCACGCAACCTGGGTAATATGTCAAGTCTTAGTTTGATATTTCAAAACTTTATTTCATAAAGTTTAACGTAAATATTCATTTGGTTTATTAACTTGTGAAAATATTGTATCACTGTTTGGGCTATCATAATCCAGAGGTCATGTAGTAAACGTTTGAGAAGCTAGGACACTTTAAATCGTAAATCCAGCAACTCGTCAAAACGTCTACCCAAATGAAGCCCCTCACTTGAAATTCCCTAGTAACGTGATACATTATAGTTTAAATGATAAGATTTTATCATTTTTTGGTTTCTTCAAAAGCTAGTGGATAATAAATTATGTTAAATATATAACATAATTATCTTATAATGTTTCGATCGATGAATGATAACGACAAATGTGTCGGGCTTTAATAAAATCGAGTCTTATAATATTTAAATATATTTTTATAATTAATATAAAAATATTACATTTTATACCTTTAAGAATACGAAAATGACAATATATACCCTTGGTATATATATTAATTTATACTTTTAATCCTTTATATATAAGTTTATAACTTTTTAACCTTTAACTTTCAGAAATGGCAAAATAGGCCCTTATGGTTTAACTTTTGGAATAATGACATTTTTGGCACAAAAGTTATTAAATTTCAATATTTATAATATATACCCCTAAGCATGAAACCTTTTGCGAAACAAGTCCAAAAACCATAATATTGATATTTTTTATTTAGAAACGGATTTGCAGCTTATAGCTTATTACTATAAGCTAAAATAAGTAACTTTTACGAGCTTATAGTGATCAAAAGAGCTTATTATCTTAAAAATCCAAAACGGGTTCGTTTGGTTTAAAAAGATTAACCCGATGGGTTTAAGGCTTTAAGATTAGTTTTAAAGTTTATAAAAAGATTATGAAGCTTATAGAAATAGCTTATTATGACAGCTTATGGCTTTTAGGGTTTAGGTTTTACGAAAATAGCTTATTAGGGTTTTAGGGTGCGAATTAGGGTTTTGTTTGGTTTAGGAAAACCAAACAAATGTATTTATGGTTCAAGGCTTATACAAGTGACTTAAATACAGCTTATACATGATCTATAATGATACAAGAGCTTATGGAACGAGGTAAGAAGCTTACAAGTACACGAAATGGATGAAATGGGTCAAATTGAGCAAATGAGACTCGAAACCTTTTAGGAGATGAATCAAGGACTTCTTTTCTTGTTTCTTGGCTTCCATGTGGCTTATACTTCCTTTTTAGTCTTCTAGTACTTGGTTAGAGCATGATTTTAAGGTAGTTTGAAATTTAAAGGTGAGTTTGAATGTGTGTGTGTGTTTCGGCTTATATAAGGCTAGAAATGACTTGAAGGCCAAGTTTTCTTGGAGTAATGACCAAGTTTACTTGGAGTGGTGGCCAATGGTTTTACTAGGTGACTAAGGAGAGCTAAGAGGGTAGCTTAAAGAGGTGTAAGGGTGTGAGAGGGGTTCGGTTAACAAAGGGTGACGAGGGGGTGTTTGTTTGCTTGATGAGCAAAGGTGGTGATGGAGGTGGTAGGGTGGTTGCTTGGTGGTGAAAAGGAGGCTAGCAAGTAATTAGATCATGGTGGAGGGAGGGTGCTTGCTTGGTCTTGGTTTGGTTCAAAACTAGTTAAGTGGTATCGGGGTCATTTTCAAATTAGGGTTTTAGATTTTGGACGAGCTAAGGTTAGGATTAGAGAGGGAAATGTGATTACATATGATGCATTGGATTGCTTATACTTATTGTAAAAGAGGTGGTACGAAATCTTTAAGAAAATGGAAGGAAATGAGCTAGTTTGAATTTTATGCATAGTCGAATTGTACTTTAAGCTTTAAAGAGTTGTACACTGATTTAGGAGGGAAATATAATTTAAATTTTGTGTATTGATCACTTGTACACATGCCTTAAAGGCTTGTACATTTAGTTTGTATGTAAACATTACATATAGATAGGGTTTTGATATAAACGTTAACATTTAAAGTCTGCTTTGATATAACGTTATAGAAAGTACGTTAAATAGATAACGTATGATAAAATGGTGATTAAACATATTGCTTGACATATTATAACGTTTACTTGATATAAACGCTGATGAAATTGGCATAGGTAGGTTGCGTGAGCTCGTTTACTTTTGTAATGTAAGTTACATTACATTATGGATGAAATAAAGCAAAGATCTTTCCATGAAAATGGTTGTACTTAATTTAATAAGTAGATATTACATTGATGAAAATTGCGTCTAATTTAATAGACAGATAATTACATTGATGAAAATTATGGGTTATTATAGCGATGGACTTAATTCTTTCCTTTTTGCCTCTATAAATTTTGGAATCTTTTTCCATGACTACTTCATGTACTTATAGATTGCCGATAAGCTTGTCTAGAGCTAGTGATGACAAATCTTTCCATTCTTCAATCGCCGTGACCTTTGCTCTCCATTTAGGATGTAGAGCCCTAAGAAACTTCCTAACATAGTTCTTGCTAGAGAAACCTTCATCAAGAGCTTTAAGACTAGTAATAATAGTGTTAAATCTAGCAAAACCGCTATCAATAGATTCTTCTTTAAGGATAGTAAATTGTTCATATTGTTGAACAAGGAGATCAATTTTATTATCATTTACTTGGCTATTACCTTGATGTGCGATTAACAACGATTGCCAAATATCTTTAGCCGTTTTAACATAAAAATTATTTCATATTCCTTTTTAGGTAAAGCATTATAAAGAACCATTTTAGCTTTATTATTTTTAGCAAGTTTCTTTTTTAGATCGTCAGATTGTTCTTCAAATGAAACAACCTCTAAAATTCGGGTGACTTCGTTTTTGGCAACCGGTGGAAAATCACCATTCAAGATAATATGCCAAAGATCTAAATCTTTTGCTTTCACATAAGTTTCAAATCTATTTTTTCAATATATAAAATGATCACTTTCAAAAAGATGTGGTCTTTACATAGATTGCCCTTTTAGATATTTATCCGAATCCATAGATCGATTCAAGCTTTAATGTACAATATACGTTAAAGATCTTGGGTGACCTTGGCTTCCGATACCAATTGTGGAAATTAGAAGTGGGGTTGAATAGTTTTTACCGTTTTAAATTAAAACTTAGATTATCGACTTATGTGAACTCAAGAGATATACACAAGTGTATATGATAGCGATGCAATAAGTAAATAAGTAATCTACGAAATATGAACAATTAAAGATAAGAAAGATCAAACCGATGACACAATGATTTATAGTGGTCGGCTACGAAGCTCCTCTTCGCCCTACTTCACTCCCCAAGTATCCAACTTGAGAGTTATCTTTACTATGTCAACAAGCTCCCTTTAGGCGGAGAAAACCCTACACGTCGCTTACATTTTTTTCCGGTACTAAGCTAAATACCAAGTTCTACTTCGAGATAGAACCAATCTAACACACTGTGTATTTTGAGGCCTAAATACTAACTTATCATACACATATGATACACACAATACACAACACAAGATATACAAGATGAATAATTATCACAAACGTGATGACACAACTAAACTATTGACACTTGAAGCTTGACGTCTTCTTGAGTGTTCTTCACTAAAGAGTGAAATGAGTTGATCACGTGTAATGGATTATATAATAAGTACAATGATCAAAGAATATAAAAGATAAAAGATGTATGTGAAAAATATTTGTCAAGAGTTGTTTTAAAATGAAGACTTAAGGTTGTTATTTATATGAAAACCTTTGAAATTCAAATGTTGTCCCAAACAGTTGTGTTGTGCGACCCACGGATCCACCTATTGCTGGATCCGTCCTATGTATTTGGTGGATTCGTTGGTGGCGCGGGGACAACTATTTGTCATTTTATGATTAACCTCAAATTTATACAAAATATTGTTTTGTATTTATTAAAACTAGTTTATTAGATTTTTTTTAGAACAAAATATTTCTTATCACTAATAAGGAAAGATTTTCTAGATTTAAAAATATTGTTTCACTTATGGTTAATCTTATTTTGTCTTACATGATTAATACAACTAGCTTATAATTAATCATATGTTAACTTAAATCATTTGATTAGAAAGGGTTTATGCAAATGATAATAGTTTGATCATTAACTATGTTTAATAATGTCATGTTCATATCTTAAGTGATTTGTCGTCGTCAAGTAAACTTTTGACTAAATAACTTGTTTACGTAAACTTTTGACATTATATTTGTTATTATCAAAACATGAAGATCACTAAATATAAATATTGTTTTTGCGCGAATATTTGTATTAACAATTTACATATTTCTCGGCCAAAAACGTGTCCGTTGTTGGCGGTGTTAAAATGTGTGATCGAAAACGTTGTGTGGAGACCACGACGATTAACACACAATCTAATAAATTTGGACTAAGAATGTTGAAACACGAAATGTTTGTTGCGTGCGAGTGATTGATTTACTTTATTTTTTAATTCCTGTATATTCGAATTGAAATTTTGTTTTTTTTCTATTTGTCCCTTTACAACTCGAATTGGTTTAGTGATTTTTGTCATGATGATTAGAAGAGTATTTAACTATGGTTAACTTCACAATAGCTAGCAGAATCTGTAGTTACGCGCAAGTAGTTGTGTTTGATAAATTAATTAAGATTTTGTAGATGTTATTGGGATGTAGCAGTTTGTGGTCTTGCTCCTTTTTTTGAAAGAGAGAGGGGGGGGGATAATTATCCAGAATGAGTGTCCTACCTTCATGACATTTTTTTACGTTTTAATTGTCTATGGATTATGATGATTGAAAACATGTTTAAGCGAAATCTAATCTTATGGTATTAGTTATATTATAACTACAATTGATAATCGGTTTATGAAAATCGATGATGTTTGAAGGTGACCACTCATATTTGAGGGCGTGTTTAAATTAAAGGTAACCTCTAGTCATGATTTTCTTAGATGTTTATGACATGCATTTATAAATTGTTTGACAGGTTTCCGTAACATGTCATATGACGTATTCGTTTTATGATCAGCGTGGCATTTGTTTTATTTTGCAATTTCGGTCTTTTTTGTTTGTTGTTGTGCAACACGAATCCAGACTAATGCATATCATTCGGGTATATGATTATGATGTTAGTCATCATGGTGGCGGCCCCGTCGCTATTGCATTTAACAAAAAAAAGAAAAAATCTTCATCAGAAAGAAAATGGATTTCAGAATAAATTAAAAGAATTGCACGACAATGCTAACTGGTTTATTGAGACTGAAATACATTCACTAGCATCATGCTCATTATACCTATTGGTTCTTTTAACTGCGTATGAAACACGCTTTCTTTATGATGACAGTATTTCCAATAGATCGCAATCACCGTACTCATCACCATCATCATCATCATCATCATTGTCTTTTTTTTTTAACGGCAAAGATGGAATATATATAAAAAAGAGACTAGCAAGACGCTAGAAACTTAAAGTACAATAGAGTCAAGAAAAAGAAATACATAACATCAAAAAATGATAAAATCCTGAGACTTTAACTACGAGGGAATCAAAAGGGATGAAAAAACTTTTGACACGAAGGCCGATGGATCGGTTTTCACTTCGGCAAAAGAAAAACCCCTCATCCCGGAGGCCGAGCCACCGGTTTTCACTTCGGGATGGATTTTGATGAAACCCCAAACAAGTCCCGAGAGAAGGATGAAAAGAAGAACCATCCTCAAAACCGACGAAGATGCCAAACGAAAAAACCTTGGCGTACAGGTACGCCAACCCAGCGAACTTGAACGCCAGCTTTAGGAAAAAACCAAAAGCAGCTCTAACCATTGCCATTACGCGTGATCGAAAGGGGATACATAAGCCAGTCATTCCAAGATAACTTCATATGGTCCCTATTGTGAAGCCACAAAAATGAAGAGAAACGAACATTATCGAATAGATCACTTTTCCTCTATCTGAACGGTTTCTTGAATGTTGGATTTTTAGGACGCCTAATAGTTTAGTTAACATGGGCCATACATTACTTCTAAGACTCGACGGAGTAAGGAACAAACTCACCTTTCACCATGAGAGTCACTCTCAAAATGTTATTCCGGTGAGTACAAGTCGCGCGCGAGTTGGGTTGTGAAAGGTGAGTCACTCACCACAAGTGAGTGTGTAATATTCGGCCCTTTTTTTTTAACCGTTACAATTTAAAAAAAAAACTTTTTTTTAAAAACACTACTTTTTTACCTATAAATACTTACTACTTCATCCATTTTTATACACAACTATTTATTCAAACATTTCTACACTTCTCACATTCTACATTTAATCAAAATGAATTCGTATACGTTTATGGGCCTAGATGATGTAGAAGAAGGAGAAGAAATTAGTAGCCGCAAGAAGTCTTTTATTAAACGAGTCATTGCGTATATTAAAACGAGACGACAAGCTACTTAAGTGTCGAGAAACAACATAACCAGAGATTGTGCTGGAGCTCATGAGCGTCTAGTCGCCGCCTATTTTACTGACAACCCGATGTACAATGAAAAACGTTTCCGGTAGACGTTTCGAATGGCTCGTCCACTTTTCAACCAGATAGTGAATGCAGTAACTGCTCACTCTGCATACTTTCAATGTAATCCCGATTGTGCTGGAAGGGAAGGCATTTCCCCGTTGATAAAGTGCACCTCTGCAATTCGTCAATTGACATACGACGTTAATGCTAGCTTTCTAAATGAATACATGCAAATAAGTGAAAGATCGTCATGTATGTCTCTTGATCATTTTTGTCAAGCTGTTATGGAGATTTATGGTCTTGAGTTTTTAAGAAAACCTACGGTTACTGATGTTGAAAAACTTTATCGGCATCACGAAGAAACGCACGGGTTTTCGGGGATGTTAGGAAGTCTTGATTGTACGGACTGGGAGTGGTTCAGTTATCCGTACGCCTTTAAAGGCCAGTACGTTAGACGTGATCATGGTTCGAATCCTTTCATTTTGCTTGAAGCCGTTGCGTCGCAAGACTTGTGGATATGGCATGCTTTCTTTGGTGTTGCTAGGTCGAATAACGACATCAACGTTTTGTATCAATCCCCTATATTTAACAATCTCAAAACCGGACGGGCACCTGAGATTCCTTTTGTGGCTAACGGTGTAACTTACCCATCTGGATACTATCTTGTTGACGGGATATATCCTGAATTGGCGCCGCTCGTTAAGACGATTCCAGAACCATCTAATGATGACCACAAGCGAATTTTGTTTAAGCAAAAGCAAGAATCGGCAAGGAAAGATGTGGAACGAGCGTTTGGTGTTCTCAAGAAGAAATGAGCAATACTAGCCAATCCCGCACGAGCACTAAGAAAAGATAGGATTGTTAGTATGATGTACACATGCATCATATAACATAATATGATTCGAAAATACAAAAATTATGCGATATCTCCCAGATGGTTCCCCGAGGAAGCACATCAGCCGGACGACCCGCTACGAAACGAAGAACAAATGCAACGAGTTATGAGGTAGATCAAATCATCACAAGCGCATCAAAACCTTCGACACGATTTGATCGAACACTTGGCTCAAAATGCTTAATTTTAGCTTTGTTTGTTTTGTACTTTGTTATGTATTTTTATTTTCGTATTGTACCTTTTTATGTAATGTTTTTAATGTATGAATAAAAGTTATTAATTACGTTTACGTTTTTATTAATTTCGTACGTTTACGTTAACGTTTTTAATTTATGAATGAAAGTAAATTAAATAAAAAAAATGATGTGTAAGGCGAGTCTGGTATGAAAGGTGAGTGTTAAAACGGTTGAAAGGTGAGTGGTAAAGTTAGAGAGAGAAAGCTGACGTGACGCTGAGGTGGATGGTGAGTTATGTTTTATTACTCCATCCAGCCTAAGTATCTCTTAACAATTTATTTAAGTGTTTACCTTTTAATCCTATTTATGCTTATCTATAAAGTTGTTTAGTCTTTATTTTGTTCCCGATACGGTAAAACATAATAAAATATTCAATTTAGATATTGTTTTGGCAAAACTTTCTTGGACGAATTCTTAACATATTGTTATTTTTCGTATTTAGGCTATCCAATAAATCTCACATGGGCGTGCGGATATTAGAGTGAGGAAGATGGAAGAAATCGATATAAAAGTTATGTACAATGCATCAACAAGCCACCTGCACTGGCCAAGGGAATACAGATGTTAAGGTTTTGGTGGAGATGAGGGGATTGGAAAAATAAAAGTTTGTGAATTTCTAATAGAAAATAGATCTCGATCTGCTCATTCCTGAAACAATGTGTAGGATTCTTCATCTCATGGCTAACTAGTTGATGCTCTAAACATGAATAAGTTGTTTAACAACAACATCGCCTTTTGTAACATTCCATAGTCATTCATTATTTGTCTTTCTGTTGCCAAAATTTTATATATTGTGGTTATGCGTTCTAAATGTCTTGGTGGAAATTTGATTGCTAATGGCACATCTAGTTTTTGTTGTTATGTCTACGGCATTTATAGTTTGCTTGCAAGTTTATTAAAATGTTGGCTACAAGTTAAAGATAAAATGATTAAGAATAATGATATTAACGAACATGTTTGTGAACGGTTTTACGAAGAACTATGTGTAGTTTAAACGGCTCCGCCGCAAGGCGTGGCTGCGCCATTTGTCGTTTTAAATCATTGATAAGTTACTAATAAGTAATAACTATAGAAATTCAAGTCCATGAGGTATAAGATTAATCTTTTGGGTTATTTTTTTTTTCCAGTATAATTACTTAGTTATCGGAATGGCATAGAGTGTGCGTTCTCCACAGGTTTAAGTGTGTCTTCGTATTAGTTTACTATTATAAGGGACACAAAAGTGTTGATGGCTGAAGCTAATCTGTTTTAGTTCAACCAATATTTATTTATGTTTTTAAATATTAAGAATACCCGATGCTGACACCTATGAGACAAAAATATTACCATATCCAGCTCAACTTACAAGTTGTAATTGAAAAAAAAAACTTTATCTAGAAAAGGAATCATCAGATTTCTTTACTACCTCACCCAGATCTCATTGTTTATAACTTTTATATCTCTTGAACAAATAAGACAAAGTAAAATGGTCTTATTGGTAATATCTAAGAATCTTTTATATACAGTAATATAAAGTAAAAGGATTATAACAATACTCTATCCGTCTCATTTTAAAATTTCACATTGCTTTTTTTTATTTCGTCTTAAACAATTGGCATGTTAGTTGAATTGAGATTTACAATCTACAAATTTGTGTATTTTACCCTTGTTAAAATTTTCAAGATTTCAAAGTCAATTTTGCCAATTAATGCATTTTAGGGCAAAAGTAACTATTTATTAATCAAAACTTTCATAAATTATATAAATCAGAATTTGTCTACTTTTTGTGAAACTTTATAAAAGAAACTATTTTCTTTCTTAAACAGAGGAAGTAACAAATTTTAGCAGTACTTTGTGGAAATCCTTAGTTTTACTCTTTGAATTTTCCGCACATGTAGGGTCGGCCTTAGGGTGGGCAAATTGGGCGACGGCACATGGCATCAAACGAACGGGGAGCATCATGAGTTTTGATTCGTAAATGGCTGCTAAGTGTATAAGTTTCTCAAGAAAATATTAGTTTCTGGGTGTCAGTTACACGTAATATGTTTGGGTGCTACAAGTATTTAGGGAGATGGTAGGGACCTATAGAACGACTCAAAGAAAGAAAACACATGGAGATGAAGAAGCAGAAACGGAGAGGGAAGAGAGAAAAAAAACTATGCTGGTATAACTAGGTAGTTTGTGCATATCAACGTTAATATAACTTTGACATCGTCTAGTTTATGTCCAGTTTTTGTAATTAAGGGCGTGTTTGTTACATTAAGACGTTTTGGGTCTGAATCTGACTACCACATCTTACTGGTAAGATGTGGCTATAAAGTCTGAATCTGAATGAAATATTGTTGTTTGTTTTTGTATAATTGTCTAAATGATTTTATTTGTCTCTTCTTAAATATATATTAAACCATAACAATACGATGAATAAATAGTTTGTATGAAGAGGAAACAAAACATTTGTATAACACATTTAACACTATAACAAACTATTAAAAAATTATATATATCCTAAATTTAACATACTAAAAAACTATTATACGAATTGTTTCAAAACAAAACATAAGTTTCACATTTCATTTTTCCCCCATTTTCTTTACAAGTTCAAATAATTCTTAGTTCCAAAACGTTTCATTTTTCTTCGATAATTCTGATATTCGAGTCAATTCAAATGATAAAACCAATGTTTTAAAAACCGGGTCTCTAATAGACCCGGTCGAGTCACCGGGTTGCCGGTTTGACCATCGGGTCAACCCGGTCTTCCACAACAAAAAATAAAAAAATATTTGCAATGAATATAAAACACGAAAAAACCGAAACCCGGAGGGTCTAACCGAGTTTCGAAAATATAAAACCCAGTTTAATTTGACTTGTTTTCTTGATCGAAGACCAGATCTAATCGGATTTCAAAACATTGGATAAAAGAACGCTACTCAAACTCTCAAAAGTATATTTGACCCAAATTTATCTTAACCTTTTACTGCTTAGCCCACACAAGAAATAATACAAACAATCTTAAAAAAATAAAAAAATGCTAAACCTAAATATATACAAGAATATCACAAGTTAGTGGTTGCCCTAAAACAACATCCGCCTCCCTTTTCTTTTGTTTCTCTCAGCCACCAATTTGTTTAATACTCTCCCTTTTATTTATCACAGGAAAAATAATTAACAAGAACACCCTTATTTACTTATCTTTAAGTGGTGTCTTTTTTTTCTTGTTTGCTTCTCAAATCTGAAGTTTTAAAAGATCTCGGGTAAGTTTTTAATCTTGATGATTCTCATTTTGGTTCTTAGTTCAACTTTGTAAACTATAACCACAACCCAACGACACAAAACCAAGAATCATTTTTTAAGAACAACTTATTGTAATGGTTTTGTTGTTATCGTTAAGGTGATATTTTTATTTATTTTGAAGGAAAGATCGATGATGGGTCAATTCAAATATTTAAAGATTTTGTGAAAGTTACTTTGAAAAGGAACCTGGGATCTTTGTTTTGTTGTTTATGCAATTTTGTTCTTTGTTCTATCTTTTTACAAAACACAAACAAAATCTAGTCTCAAACTTGGGAGGTGGATGAAGTATTTGCATGATTAAGAGCTAGTAAGACATGATCACCAACTCTGACTTCGGTAAGACATATACATCTGCTCGCGTCTAATTGACAAAAAAACAAACAACCCTTTTGTCTGACCGCGTCTGACTGAGTAAGAGTCAGAGGCGGTTCAGACGTTTTTTAAAAAACAAACACACCCTAAGTAATAGCTAACATGTGTAATTTTCGCATTCAAAAGAAAATTTATGTAAATGCTTCATATGGTACAATATATATTTAACATGAAATTTATCGCCGCATAATCACTAAACTGTGAACCACGACTTGCCACCATTTTTCTTGCTTTCTTTAAAGTCTCAACATCATGCGGACAGTCTACTACGTAAGTTGATATGCGAGTATTGTAAGTAAACACCTGTTGTTTGTTTACATCATTTAGTAAGGGTGTTTGTTTACGTCTAAACCAGAGCATCAAAAATCTCATAATCGACGCTGCGCACATAACGCTCGACAAACCTTAAGGGCATTACCAAGTGTTTCTTCGATGCGGTTATCCAAACAACTTTGTGGTTGCTTTGGAAATTCCAGAATAAGACTTGTTTTGGCACTAAACGTCCGCGTAAAGATACACTTGAGAATGACATCACAGTCCTCTCACACACTTGATCTCAAGTAGGAATTCAAAAGTTAAACCGGGTTGGTTGGATTGAAATGTCAATCCTAAAACCGCTTGTAATATCTCTTGTAACCACATTCTTCCTTTCTTAGCTCCTTGCTAGTTGTTTTAATAAAAATCCGCCGTTTAAATAAAATGACTACGACAATATGACGTTACTCAAAAGGTTAGTAAGTTCTCAAGGAATTGGATGCTAATTACTAATTCACGTGAGTTAAAATGAATGCCTAGTAACAGTGCCGGTAATATAGGGGTAAAAGCCATGTAAACTTAATATTCTCAAGGGTGCTCATTATGCTTTCTCTATTTTAGAAAAGCTCATTATATATATATTATTATGATAAGAGTTAATTACACCGTTCGTCCCTGTGGTTTAGACCAAATCTTTAATTGAGTCCCTATCTTTTTTTTCTTGCATAATTGATTCTTATAACCAAACTATTCCACACCATTCATCTCTATAGCCAAATCGAGTTATCTTTCTCTGTTATCTCACCTCATGTGCCTGGCACATGAGGGTATTTCTGTCCTTCCCACTTTAACACATTATTATACTCTTTTTTTAATTTTTTATTTAATACTCACTTTAATTCTAAAGTGATATTACTCATTTTCATTATATTTGCACAACACTACCATTTATAAATTTGTGTTCTCTAACATCTGTCAAAAAATCAAAAACAAGAACATAATCCATCACTTTAAATCATCTAAAGATCAATGAATATCTCAAAACCCAGCAACACATCAAGACACAAACACTGATTAATCAAAAAAAAAATCAAAGAAACCCTAAATCTATAATCACTAACATGAATGAAACCCCCCAAAACTCAAATCACTTCCATCCCTAAATCAAAACATCATCAAATTCATCTTCTTCACTTTATCTATCATCTTCTTCAACCATCATCATATTCATTTTCTCACCACCTCACCCATCATTTTTGACAAATCACTATCATCATCGTCATACAAAAAATCTTCCACTCACCAGAATATGGAAATAATGAAATACTTTTTCCACCCGCCACCACCGGCCATCGCAACTTATTTCTTCTTTCTCTTTCTCACCCCAACATCTCAAAACACAAACATCAATCAAACATCCATCGTCATCCTCACTACCCCACCGTTATCCTCACAGTCGTCTTGACTACCCCACTGTTGTACTCACTATTCATTCTCACCACCATCGTCCTCACCCCAATATCAAATACACACATACACGACATAAAATCCTAATATTTGATTTTATGATTTTTCTTTGTAGATCTAGTTTTCTTTTAAATCCAAAATCCTTCCTCGTTTTTTTAAAATCCAAGATCTTGTTTTTTTTCTTAATCCAGTATTTGCTTTTATGATGGGCGTTTGTGTTTGTAGGAAGAGATAAAAAAGAAAATTTCATCAGATCTATGGTGTTTGGGGTCGTCAATTTTGTTTAGGCTAAACGTAATGGTGACCGCAGAGGACATCGCCACGTGAGCGCCAACTCAAGTTTCTCTCTCCTAGACCACATAGTGACCAAACACCCGTAGTGGTGACCGCACATGCGACCGAACAAATTTAAAAAAAAAAAATATTACATTAATAATTAAACATTACAAACTAAAATACGGAAATAAAAATACACGGAAGAAAAGACGGAAATTTTTTTTTACGGAAGATAAAAAATTACAGTAAATTAGTTTGCATTTGTTCGATGCCAAATGTGTTCCACTAGATCGGCTTTAAGATTAATATGAGTTTCTTCGTCGTGTATTTCTCTGATAACTCGTCGCCTATCTTGTGCCGATCTTACAGGATCATCTTCACGATGTTGTTCCTCCGGATAAAAGTCGGGAGAGATTGCCTTTCATTTTTCTTTGCGAATCATATTATGTAATATGATGCAAGTGTACATCAAATGTGTAATCCTTTTAAGACTTCTAGACCGTGCAGAAGTTCTTACGATAGCCCATTTTTTCTTTAGCACGCCAAACGCTTGTTTCACATCTTTTCTTGCTGCTTCATGCGCTTGCTTATATCTTATTCGCTTCACATCATTTGACCCTGGCTGCGAAATAGACATCATAAGCATAGCCCATTCTGGATATATCCCGTCAGTAAGATAATATCCCCATTTATAAGTCACGTCGTTAGCCACGAATGGACCCTTTAGTGCTTTTCCTACTTTAAGATCATTTAAAACAAGGGATTGACGTAAAACGTTAACGTCATTGTTCGAACCTGCAACACCAAAGAAGGCGTGCCAAATCCATAAATCTTGTGAGGCAACCGCTTCTAACAAAATGAATGGCTCTGACCCGGAATCACCCCTACTGAATTGAGCACGATATGCTTGTGGACATTGAGCCCACGACCATTTTGTACAGTCTATGTTGCCTATCATACCAGGAAACCCATGTTTGTTCTCGTGAAAAGCGTAGAGTTTTTCGACGTCAGTTTGCGTAGGACTTCGCAAATACTCCTCGCCATATAACTCTATAACCCCGTTACAGAAATGCATCAAACAATCACGAGAAGTTTTTTCACCGATTTGTAAATATTCGTCTAGAGAATCTGGAACAGCAGCGTATGCTAGTTGGCGAATCGCGGAGGTACACTTCACTAAAGCAGAGATGCCAGCTTTTCCAACAGCATCACACCCTTCTTGAAAATAAGGGCAGTTAGCAGACAAATCTCGAACAATGCGGGTGAACAGCGATCGGTTCATTCGGAATCGTTTATGAAATAAATAGGCGTTGTAAAATGGTTTTTTAGCAAAGTAAGCTAGCACTAGACGGACATGAGCACCGTAACGATCTCTAGGCATATAGCTTCGTTGGTATTTTTAGATTGTAGGAGTAGATGCTTGAATAACCAAAGCAGCGTCTATTAAAAAACCGGAGAGTAAACTATTCACTTCCGTTTCATCGTCCGTATCATCGAAAAATAAACACTCGGAATTAATTTGAGACATATTGTTTGTAGTGTGTGTTTTTGATAAAAAAATGTATACGTGTGTGAAAATAAGAAAGAAGATGTTGGGTTTTATAGAAAATAAATGGATAATTTTTTTATATAAAACGGCTTCATTTACTCAGTCTTCTACACGACCCAAACAATTGCAAAGGTTGGGGGGACTAGTCTAGTTCGGTCGAGGTAATGGGACGACCGGCCTTAGTTGCTTCCACATGGGACGACCGACCGAAGGTCGACCTTACCATTACATTCAGTGTGGTTTGAGATTTTGTGTGTTGTTAAATTTAGTGTGTGTTAGAGTGTTTGACTTTTTCTTTTATCAAAGAAGGTAGTTGCCAATAAATATTAAAGTAAATTAAAAGTTGTAAAAATAAAGTTAAAATAAATGATAAATTTGAAAAGACTGAAATACCCTCACGTGCCAGGCACGTGAGGTGAGATAACGACAAGACTTAACTCGATTTGGTTATAGGGATGAACGGTGTGCAATAGTTTGGTTATAAGGATCAATCAGGTAAGAAAAAAAAAGATAAGGACTCAATTAGAAATTTGGCTTAAACCACAAGGACGAACGATGTAATTAACTCTTGTGATAGTTTTTTTTAAATTTTCGTCTTCTGCATCCTATAATTCCGGCTTTGCATTAAAAATTCCAGTTAAAAACCTAGTTTCCGCCCAACAAAAACAATTAAACAACTCCACAAGATTCCAAACAAGTTAAACAACAAATTCACATCTATTTATTACTCATCTGAAACAAATTTATACAAACCTATTATCCAACCTCGTCAAATCAAAACCCATCACATAAAAAAGTAAAAAAAACCAAACACAACACAATACCACCAAACCACGAACCAAGCATTCATCCTATTAAACTATTTTATTCACAACCTATCACAACCTAATCTTTCTTTAAAATATCATTTTTTTATAACTTCACCTATACAATCTATGCATACAACCAATATCATCCTTTTTACCATTTATTAACAACCCAACCTAAAGTCAAAAGTCAAATATTTACATAATCTAAATTATTACAATTTTTGTTAAAATGAGCTTATGCAAATTTATTTTGCACCCATATCTGATGGAACACAAAAATCATATATAACGTATATATAAAATCATATACTATTAATATAAAAGTTTCAGCAATTTATCCAAACCACTTTCTCCTTTTCACTCATCTACCTCATCTTCATCCATAACTCATTTTTCGATATCCATGCCCATATCTTTTCATCAACATTAAAAATCCGAGTTTACTTCATATGGTTTTTGTCGATATATGGCTGCTATCTTCATCCGAGTTTCCTTAATAGGAAACGCACTTCCAAACACCCTCTTAATACCACAAATATCTCTTACCTTCTTCATCCATCTTTAGAATTAAATGGAATGATAGCCTGACGCATGATATTGAGCTCGAGAACAAAAATCATTGTTCTTCTCAAACCAGAATCATCATGGGGAAAATTATCAAGTTTTTTATGTTTTCTTTTTTATGTTATTTTTTTGTCATTGCTGGTAGAAGATGAAAAATATTGTTCATGGGAAAGAGGAAGAATATTGTTCATGGGTAAATTAAAAAAATAAAGGTCGGATCAAGTGTTTGAGAGTCACCAAATGATTCGGTCGTGACCCTCTTTCTTTCTTTTGAAAATTTTCAATATAATATTATATATTTACTTGCGATCGGTCGGAAGAAACTACCGATACACTTTTTCTCGTTTATTGATCTATCTTATTTTGTTACATTCCTCCTAATAGATATCATTTCATGAACAAACACATCATTTTATCATCCATTTCAACTTGTTTATTAGTCCATTTCTCGTTTATTTGTTCATTTCATTTTGTTTCATTTCAACTTGTTTAATTTTGGAAAAGGTTTTTGCAAAATGGTTTTTTGCAAACTTTGGACATACGAGCTCGCGCGAAAATGGGTTCCTGCCAAAATGGGTTCCAAGCTTGTGAACTCATGCGAGTCCGCGCGACCTACAGACACGAATGCAACTCCGAAAGTTCGCCTATGCGCGAATCTTTTTGAGCGGATTCAATTTCCACTTTCCTATTTTCAGGTTCTATAAATTTGTTTTTTGCCTATGCACGAATCTTTTTGTTGCGAATTCGGTTTTCAGTTTTCTATTTTCAGTAAATCTATTTAAAATAGATTTAGACTTTGTGAACAAGTCTTAAAGAATATTTTGTGTAAATAAAAGATATGCAAACCTCATTCATTTTTCACACCCAAAAATGCCAGTCTCATACATTCGATTTTTCCAAGCTATTTTTTCGATCAGAAACGCAAGTTACATCCGTGATTTTTCAGGCAAGTTTGTCATGTGCAGCAGTACATCTGGTTTGGCTGTGTACCATGGGAACATACGACGAATCTGTTTAAAAGGAATCATGTTAAACAATTCAAATGTGAATAATCAATTCAAATGTGATATTACGGATTTTCTATGATTATGGTGGTGAGTTTGACAACACCAACCTCCTCCAATTATTTGCTCAACACGACATTCAATTTAGATTCTCTGCCCTAAAACCTCCTAATAAAAAGGTAAATCGAAACGAATGATACGAACCATTAACAATATTATACGCACTTTTCTTTTCCAAGCTCACCTTCCATCAACATTTTGGGTCGAAGCATTACATATGGCTGCATACCTATTAAACCTCATTCCCTCTACTACCATTCAAAATGAAATACCATGTACCAAATTATTCCACAAACAACCCGACTACTCTTGTTTACGTATTTTTTAATGTCTTTATTACCCACACTTTTACTCTCCACACAAACTTGCGCCTCGTGCCACCCCATGCATTTTTTTGGGATATCCCGCTTATCATTGTGGGTATCGATACCCAGACCTTTCCACTAGCAAAATTATCCTTTCTCGCCATGTAACCTTTGACGAACTTCAATTTCCATATGCCTCTATCTCATCCCTTAATCCACCATCGTATACCTTTCTAGACCCTCAACCTTCACCTATTACTCGTTATGTTATATTTAACCCGAACCCAAACACAAACACAATGAGACAAGACATCCCATCAGCCCAACAAGAGCCGACTTCTCCTATTTTGGATCAACACGAACCCATCACTTCACTTCGGCCCAATCCAGTCCGACTCAATCCATCACTCCACTAACTAACTCACCTTCGGCCCAATCCATTTCAACTCCCACTATGGGTCACACGACCCAATCCGGCCCAACCACACTTCCGCACCAACCCACTATTCATTCGACCCAATATACTTTCGGCCTTAATACCGTCCACCAACCTACTCGAACTCATCCTATGGTCACACGTGCTCAAGTTGGCATAGTTAAGCCCAATCCTCGTTTTCATGGTCATACCTCTCACATTTCTCCTCTCCTTAAATATCCTGTTGTTGCTTTGTCTGATTCTAATTGACGAGATGCTATGTACGATGAATATAATGTATTGATTAGAAATATTACTTTGATTCTTGTTCTGAAACCACCTAATGCTAATGTGGTTCGGTCAATGTGATTGTTTCGGCACAAATATCATGCCGATGGTTCTTTTAGCAGATATAAGGCTTGTCTCGTTGCTAATGGACGTAGCCAGCAGTATGGTGTTAATTGTGATGATACATTTAGCCCGGTTGTTAAGTCGGCCACTATTCGTACTGTTCTCAGTCTTGCATTATCTCAGAATTGGCATATTCATCAGTTTGATGTTAAGAATTCATTTCTTAACGGGGATCTTTCTGAGACTGTTTATATGTACCAACCGCCCAAGTTTGTGAACCATAGATTTCCACATCATGTTTGTCGATTACATCGGTCTTTATATGGTTTGAAACAGGCACCTCGTGCTTGGTTTTAACGGTTTACGGGATTTGCACTACGAGTTGGGTTTTCTTCGAGTCAGTGTAACTCGTCATTATTTATGTATCAGCATGATTCTAAGATTGCATATTTATTGATATACGTTGATGATATAGTCCTGACAGCTTCATATACAGATTTACTTTAGCGTATTATCTCTTCTCTACATAGGGAGTTTGATAAGACTGCTTTGGAGGATCTTAATTATTTTTGGGTATTTCGGTTACTCGTAATCTACAGGCATGTTTCTTTCTCACAAGAAGTATGCAATATAATGGAGCTTTTGGATCGGGAACATATGGCTTCTTGCAATCCTACTCGGACTCTGATTGACACGGAATCCAAGCTTGGTGCTGACGGGGATCATGCGTCTGATCCTACCTTATATCGTAGTCTTGCAGGTGGTTTAGTATCTGACATTTATCCGTCCTGATATTTCTTATGATGTACAACAGGTTTGTCTCTATATGCATGATCCTCGAGAGCCTCATTTTTTGGCTCTTAAGGATATTCTCCGATATGTTCGTAGTACGTTAGACTTTGGGCTTCAACTATATGCATCATCCACTCGCTCTCGTGTGGCTTATTCTGATGCAGATTGGGTGGGTTGTCCTACTACTAGGCGTTCTACTTCAGGTTATTGTGTCTTCTTAGGGGATAATCTACTCTCATGGTCAGTTAAGTGGCAACACACTCTCTCTACATCAAGTGCCGAGGCTGAGGATCGAGGTGTTGCTAATGTAGTGGCTAAAAAAGCATGGCTTCGTAGTATTCTTCGTGAACTTGATATGCCTCTATCATCTGCTACTCTTGTTTATTGTGACCATGTTAGTGCTATTTATTTGACTGCCCATGTTCAGCATCAGCAGACCAAACACATTGAGATTGACATACATTTTTTTCATGATATGGTTGCTCGTGGTCATGTTCGTGTTCTTCATGTACCATCTCGTTACCAATATGCTGACATATTCACCAAGGGGTTGCCGTCTGCTGTATTTGAAGAATTTTGTTTCAGTTTGAGCGTTCGGTCATCTCCCCCTCCAACTGCGGGGGAGTGTTAGACATTAGATTTATTAGTGATTATGGGCATTGTTATGTTTATTAGTCCTAGCCCCCCCCTATGTTGCATCTATAATGATTTAAAAGAGATTATATATTGTAATGATTAGGGGAAGAATAAACAATCCAATTATATTTCCAATACCCTTGTATTACACTAATATTAGCTAGTTTATCAAAAATCAAAGGTTGTAACAATGCTTGTCATATTATGGATACGCTGCAGAACAATAAAAACAATGTAGCACGGCACTTTTTTTAAAGGCAAATGTCAATTGTGCTTAAGAAGCTTGTACTCAATTGTGTTGAAGCTTGTACACTTGTCTAATCTACAAGCCCATATATCCTTTATTTCTTTTAGAGCCTCTTTGGTTTGTAAAAAGGTTTAAGATTATGATTTGGATTGAGTTTGGATTGAGTTTGGATTAGAAGTATTTGTTTGGACAACTCAAATAGTTATGCTTTTATTAGATATTAACTCCACCTCATCGTGGTACCTAAACTTTTTAGGCTCGTATGGGAAAGGTTTAGAATCTATCTGGGGGATGAATCTTTCATGCAAGGATTATGCACGCATATATAAATATTATACATTATAAGTCATTTACAAGGGTGTATTTTATTTTATATTAATCTTATAGGCTTATACTATTATTATAAACGTATTTTTATCTAATTACAAATCTGAATCCACTTTGGTGATGCTCACTTACAATTATAAGTTTATAACCAATTTAGCTTCTTTCATATCTGGTTCATGTGGTGTTTGCATGTTATCAATTATTATTATTTATTTATTTTTTGGAAAGGCAAACTAGCTACACTTATATACACTATACGAGAGGGTTTGCCCGCGCTTCGCTGTGGGACGGTCAGTAGGCGTCGTTGTTGATGATGTCAAAAATGGGTTGGCTGAGATTAACATATATAATCATAAACAATGTTTATTTTAGATTACTAATAATGTTATATATAATTACCTGAAAATAAAGATTTCTATAAAGTTTAACAACACAAAGATACAATTTTATTAGAAAGAGTTCCAGGCACACATACACCAGAAGAAGGCGGCATTCAACGGGATGATGGAAGAGCACGCCCATTATTAGCAAGAGCTATAGCCCACTCTCGAGAAGGTAGCGGGAGCTGTTGAAGTATAACATTCTTTACATGAGTTGCAGCCGTCTCACCACCACGTCCAGCCAGTTCCAAGGACACTACTGCCTTCATCATCTGTCTTCCAGTTTAATCCAAGTACAAAAGTGGCTAAGCTTATCAAGGGGTTCTTATTGAGTTATTGTATAATTAAATTATAGTAAGCATAGTCAAACACTTCTAACAAAGTGGTCAACAACCCATATAAAATTTAACTGATTCTACAAATGCCAAACACTCACTTGTTTAAGTCACAAACTTTTGTTATATTGAAATTTTTTTGGCAAACTATTCTAGTATTGCCAAAACCAAAATATGATTTGACTTTATGCATAGAGGTTGCATTGTGTTTAATACTGGAAGTCAAATGTTGACTTCTTTTCAGAGAAATATTAAGTCATTCAGCTTTTATTAATAGTAGCAATACTTACCGAAAAAAGTGAGTCCATGCTCAAACCGAGCTTTCCTGTGTCCATGATCAGCGGCAAGCTTCATCCATTTTCTTGATTGTGTATGGTTTTGCAGAAACCCTATAGTTCTGCATGTAGCCGTAGTCTGTGTACCAAAACGGCCCCTGGGTGAACCTATCGTGCCGACAATCGGTGTATGGGTATCTGTCGTACGCACTTCAGAAATACCCGCATCATCCACATGAACGGAAACTGAAGCAGAAACATCACCTGCCTAATATGCATAAACATAAAAAACGGCAGATATAAAAAAAAATAATCAAAGGAAGCAAAATGCATAACTTACAAACAGTTTGCATTCTTGTTCCAGTATGTGTAGCTGTGCTTTCACTCGAAACCATCTTTGCTATAGCTACTTACTTCATAATGGTTGTAATTAGCCTCACCAAGAATTTTTGAAGCCATTCTGTACAATTTTGCAGACTGGGTATTGGAAGGCAACGGCAACTCGCCTGGTGTGTACTTGTAAATCATTGCATACCCGTTGTTATTTGTGTAACATCCATTTTGGTAAATAGTGTGTTATATTCAGAAGCCTACCTAAAACAAACTCCATTTTGGAGCTGTAGATATTGTGTCAGACATCCTCAATTCAAGAGCATTATTTAAGAAACTTAAAATACCCAATTTTAAAGCACAATTATGAATTTAGTAATCTGTAGTGATAGCTTAATATTTTGATAAAAGTTGAAATGCTATGGCTCATGAGATATTAGAAACAAAGCTACCAACGAAATTAGTAATTTCCATAAAGCATCATCAGTCATGGCAACAAAGATTCATAATACTAATAAATTCTTGTTTACCTCATCTTATAGTATCTGATCATTATCTTTAAATACATCATGTAATGAATCGGCTTCTTGACCGGACAACCGCAAAATTTCCAGCTTTTTCAACACATCATCATCATCCTCGTATTCATATTCAACACAATCTTTCTTGTTAGCATTAGGATCTGCACATGAAAACCTTTGGTATATCATTTAATTTGTTAAGCAATAGTTCTACATAGATACAAATGGACATTCCGAACAGCTCATTGGTGTACCAAACGATACTCCTATACACTAACAGAAACAAATTCAAGTTAAGGTTGACATATAAGAATGAGTAAATTGCAAAAATGGTCCTTGTGGTTTGGCTAAATTGCAGATTTGGTCCGTCGAATTCCGAAATTACAAAAACTGTCCGTATTTTGAAGGTTTTGTTCCACTTTTGGTCCTTGGTCGACCTAAAATTACTAAAATACCCCTGTGTTCTTTTACAAAAACCGTCCGTTAAGAGGGGTATTTTAGTCATTTCAGGTCGACCAAAGACTAAAAGAGGAACCAAACCTTCAAAATACGGATGTTTTTGCAATTTTGAAATTCGACGGACCAAATCTGCAATTTAGCCAAACTACAAGGACCATTTTTGCAATTTACTCTATAAGAATTTATAACTCGGTAAAGAACCCATGTTTCCAACGTATTTTGAAACTTATGGCCTTACACGGGCGTTTGGATTCTGGCATTCTGGAACAGTTATATTGTATTCTGGACATATACGGACGTACGGCAGGGTGTTTATGTGGAGTGTTTGTGTATAGGAGTAATATAGACAACGATGACATTTGTATACGATAGTATCGTAGAAATCGGAAATGTAATTTTTTGTTCAACCTAAAAAATGAAAAAAGTGAACAATTGCAGCCTAAATACATTGATAACAAAAAAAATTACACCAAGTACAATTCACATTACGTGACTTCAATTGACATGTTATCAATTTTGAGCAAAATTAGAAATAGTCTTATTACACATCTTTGATCGGGATGTTGGTGGAGTGAAAATGTGACGCCCCACCATAAATTAGCGGTGATGATGTCCTTAATTTTGTGCAGAACATATTTCTACAAACGGGAACTGGAATATTCATAACGATATATTAGCAAGGCTGTGACAAAAATTTAATTAGCCATATAGGTAATGTTACCTTGACCGGTCTGCAGATTTAATTAACATACTCGTTTACATGCAAGACGACCATTTATAGATTTAAATAACGGACGAAAACATAAAATAACGGACGAAAACATAAAAAACCAGACGAAATCGTAAAAAACGGAAGAAAACGTAGAAAAATGGACGAAAACGTAAAACAACGGACGAAAACGGACGAAAACGGACGAAAACGTAAGAA
>BQNB010040468.1:0-47386 GCA_026074375.1 Tanacetum coccineum
GTATTCAATGATAGCCTTTATATGCGTCTAAAAAGCATTTGAAAGGGAATCCTCACAAGGATTCCACCTTCCAGTCTATTTTCGGTAGCGGATAACCGTCCTTTGGGCATACTTTGTTTAGATCTTTGAAATCGACGCACATCCTCTAACCGTCATCATGCTTTTTTACCATTACTGGGTTGGACAGCCAGTCATGGTAGTGTACTTCCTTCATTATTCCTGCCTCCACGAGTTTCTCAACTTTCTCTTGTATTGCCTGGTTTATGTCAGCCGTTTGCCCTCTTTTCTTTTGTCTAACCGGAGAACATCCCTCCCGGACATTTAGGCGATGCTCCGCAATGTGTCTTGGGATGACAGTCATATCCGCAGGCTTCCAAGCAAAAATGTCCAAGTTGCGATGGAGTAGTCCACACAACTTGTTGCGGCCTTCCTCGGTGAGGGTAGAACCAATCATTACTGTTTGTTCCGGATATTCCGGGTTTATTGCTAATTTGATTCTTTCTTCTATTATTAGATTGGTAGCTGATGGGGCTTCTTCAAGTCTGGAGACTACCGCGCATTACAGCGGAACCAACTTGCTACTCTTTAGGGTAATCACTCCTCCTTCTACCAAGATCTTTAGCATTTCGTGAGTTGTTGACGGAACTGCTTGCAATTTTCTGACTCCGGGTATTCCAATAATTCCATTGTACGGAGATGATGATCTTACAACCATAAAATTCATCCAGGCCGACGCAGAGTGTTCTTCTTCTCCAATCTTAACCAACAATTGTATTTGCCCTATTGGCCATATTATTTCACCACTGAATCCAATCAAAGGGGTAGTGGTTGGTATCAATTGTTTTCTAATTTTTGGACGGAGTCGGTTAAAGCAATGTTCATACAAAATTTCAGAGGCTGATCCGTCATCCACATACATACGGTGTATACAGTGGCCTTCTATTTCCGCCTCTATGATCATTGGACCTTTCGTTCCTTCATCTTCCCCCAGAGGTGGAAAAAAGATTTCTGGATTAGGAGAAAAACTCTGTGTAATCCTTTGTCTAGCCACCCTTTCCCAGGGTTGAACCATTAGGATAGCTAACGCTTTATCCTTCCCGGAAGTTTCTCCTTTCTTTGTCATCTTAGGCTGTTTCTTACCGTTGTTTTGTTTAAGTTCCTTAATCAAATGTGACAGCTTTCCTGATTTTAGCATTTCCTTAATCTGCTTCTTCAGGTGCATACATTCGTTCGTGTTATGTCCTACTTCACCATGAAACTCGCAAAATTTTGCATGGTTTCGTTTCTCAACCGGGGTTGTCATTGGTGGCGGAGCTTTGAATTTTCCTTTGTCTAAAGCGAAAATTTCTTTGGGGGTTTTTGTGAGTAGGGAGAACCGATCCGGCTTCCTTTCTGACCTTTGTTGGTTTCAATAGCCTCCTTTTTGAAGTTTTGCTTTTGGTTAGCTTCTTGTTGTTTCCATGATGAGAATGGCTTCTTCCGTTCACGGTTAGAGGCTGCTACCTCCCCTCAGAGGAATGCTATAGTTACCCTCATCATTTTTTTACTGACTTTGGAATTTTGTCATGTAGTCGCTTGATTAGCTCAGGGTTGGTAATCCCGTGCATGAATCCGGAGATTTTCATGCATTCTGGAGCTCCCTTCACGTCCCTGCTTTCAAGTTTGTACCTCCGCACGAATTCTTTCGTAGATTCCCCGTCTCTCTGCCTAATGTTGTGGATTTTGACCGGGTCTTTAATGCATTTCTTCTGCTGGAGGCAGTTTTCTAAAAATGCTTTCTTTAAGTCATCATAACCGTCAATCGTTTCTTTGGGAAGATCATCAAACCATACTCTGGCATTTCCAGTAAGTGTGGAATTGAACATGTGACACCATGTTGGTATTGCCCATCGTTCCGTCTTGGCAGCGGACTAGAGAATATTTAAGTGATCTTCAGGGTCTTCGCTTCCGTAATATGTCTTGATGTGACTAGGCATTCGGGTCTTTAGGAAGTCAAAGTAGCGGATCCGAGGAGTGAAATGATCTGTTTCTTCACATACCCATGGTTGGGATAGATCGTCCTCAATGCTCGACTTTTGCCTTTTTAAGTTTGACTTCCAATGACCTCTCACGCTGCCTTCACTTTCTGACAACTCCTCCGTTCTTCTTGAGATGCTCTCTTGGTATAACGCCTCTCGGAAGCGGACTCCGTTGCTCTTGAACGAGAGTTTTGGTGGCAACTTTCAGTGTCTCTGCGGCTACTGTGGTGTGACCAACGCCTTGAGTCTTCTGAGTGTACGGATACACTCTTCCCCTTGTCTCCGAGCCTGTAGAACACACATTTTTCCAACCTTTTGAACACTGCTTTTCTTTTCGAACCCTTTTTCTTAGGTGATTCAGGGCGGTCACGCCTTGGCTCAGGACTTTCAGATTTGCTGCGAACATGTCTTGGTCCGAGCCTTTCCTTGAGGCCCCTTCTTTTGATGGGTGTTCTTGACTCAGAATGACGTGAGGTTTCCTCAAAATTGAGACGGGCTTGTATTGCTTTAAGTTTTTTTTGCACCTTCTCCTGGTGTACTTTCTCAGCTATGATTGGCAGAATCTGATGGTAGTTCCTGTCGCAGTATTCCCACAGGGCTTCATCGAAAATAAGCCTGCCCGGATCTTGCGAAACTAGCTCTTTCCCTAGCATATTCCTCACGACGGACGTGGGCTGGCTAAGGGGAGTTTGTTCGTTAGTGCTCATGGCGAGTATTTTAGAAAACGCGGTTGTATTCGCGGTCCCACGGATGGCGCCAACTTGTTAGTATAAAATATGTAATGGGTTAAGAAGGTGGATCTGGGAGGTTGTTGGGCCAGGCCCAAGGATGAGATCTTGTACTAAATCAAGTAATGAAATGATTCCCTGCACAATGAAAGGAAAATCGTTAGTCTTACCGTGGAGACGGACCCCGCGATTGGATTCCGGCGTAAGAGTAAGTAAACACATTTGTCAGAAAATGTCAAAGTATATGTGTGTGTAATATGGTCAGAAAATCATACCTTGTGGGGTGTCAGAGTACCCATTTTTATAGGCGAGCCAAATATTAGGTTTTCCTAATATCTTGCTTATTTCTGTTAGTGGGCCGAAGTGGGACCCTTGTCGGGCAAGGATCCGTTTATAATCGTGTCTTGCAGACTTGGGCTTGTTTAGCAGACTTCCGCTTGTCTTGCGGAAGCATCCTATGGAAGCTTTCCGTCCGTCTTGCTGTCTCCGGACCGTAGCCAGTTGGTCCGGGCTTAGTTTTGGTCCATTGTGTTTTGCGATTACTTTGTTGGGCTTGAGCCCATGTATAATTTATGTAGTCGCCTCTTATACGTATTATACGTCATCAGTCATCGCAAAATCATGCGAGTACCTAGTCAATATCTCTTTTTAAATAAGTTGATAACAAATATTTCCTAATAATAGTATTAGATGCAAACACACTTTATTCGGTAATAATTCACAAACACTGTGAACGTGTTTTCTTAAACTTCAAGGAATATATTTGACACGAATTCGATAAAAGGGATACACCAAAAATCGATACAAAAGTGAACCTCTTGATAACTGGGAATACGACTAGCGTCCTTGCACGTTCTATTGTTAAGTATTGGATTTGATTTTGATATCAAAGCATATACTCCGGCGTTATATGATTTGGGACAAATTTTAAAGAATATAAGCAAGAAAAATTTTCTGCCCGTTGTATCATATGCAAAATTATTTCTTATAAAAGCGACGAAATAATGTTATAATTTAGTAATATAGAATAGAAAAAAAAAACATATGTATGCTATGGATAATAATAATGTTATTAGTAATATAAATTAATTGAGTTTGAATTCTAAAATATATGTAATTATATTTTTTATTTCTTAAGAGCACTTATTAATAATATATAAGTAATTGTGATTAACTTGTTATTTTATCAAATGTAAGGAGGTGTATGTAAATTTTTATAACTACTTCTCATGAATAATAAATTATATCTGAGAAGTGTTATTACACTAATGGGAATATATGTATAATAATAAAAGAAAATAAAAAATTCATTTGATAGTTTTTAGTTTTAGAAAATCATTATGCAATGATTATATTTTCACCAATGGGGTTTAACCAAACTTTTTTTTTTTGAACGGCGGATATATTAAAAAAAACTAGCAAGGAGCTAGGAATTACAAGGAACGAAGATTTGGGTTCTTTAGCCAAGAGACCCAATCAATGTTTACATTACAACGATTTGAAATCCAAAAAAATGAAGATTGAACTTAAATTTAAATAGGTTGCATTTATAAAAGTCTTGCTTGTTAGACGTATTATTCTGTGTGATTATTTTGACCTACCATATAACTAAGGTGAGCGATTCATAGCCGCTACTTTTAACAGTTTACTGAATTTGATATTATTTGGGGTGGAAACAGTGCATTGTTTTTAGTAAATTGGACGCAAGTGTTTGACAGAGTATATTGATTATGCTTGCCTAATTAGCGATAACCCACCGAGCCCATTAATCAAGAACTGTCAATTGCATAGATGTATGATTAATTGTCTTTAACTGTGAGCGCGGAAAATATAAATATATCTATTGGTATTACCTCCTCAGTTTTAGGGTGTGTTTACGCATAGCACTGGAACGAACAATGACCATGTCGGACTTGGATGTAGCGGGGTTACCAACATCTGGTTACGGGCAAATAACTGCTAAAATAAAATAGCAAAAAAATTGGTTGAGCTAAATAACTGCTAAAATAGCAAATATAGGTTGAGCTTCGGTGTCATGAGCTTAGTGCAACAGTAATCTGGTTTTGTGATTGTTGGCATCTGTTGTAACATCACGGGAAAATCTTGCGGTCCTGCATAATTTAAATACATAAACCTATGAATTCACCAACAATTTTGTTGACGTTTTAAGCAATGTTTTCAGGAGGTCATTAGGCACGAGATGCCAAGGATGCATTGGATTATGTTTTGGATTGTACAGTTAAAGACTTAAGTGTATTATGTTTTGGGAAATCTATGTTGTCTTTTGTAATATGAAACAAAGAACAAGTAAAGCTATAAGCTTTTGTAATATGTCTTTTATTTAAATCCAATGTATCAATCTAAACAACTTTTGTGTCGTTCTTATATATATCTTGTGCTGTTGATCTTGAAGTAACATGCCCCGGATCCTTATTCCGCTGCGACCCATTTTGGGGGTGTTATACATAATCCCTCCTAGACAATTGTTTGTCAACATCTCTAGTGATGAAGATGTTACCACCACACCTTCACCTACAACAACTTCTTCATCTCCAACTCCTCCTAATGCACCATCAAAAACTACATCCACTAATCAAACATCATCAAGTCAAGAAAACACATCTTCTTCCTTTCACTTAAAACTTTAAATTTCACCACCATCTTTACATGAACCAAATTCTCCTCATCATTTGAACCCTTTACTTGAGAACATCTTGGATGTTCCTCCTAGGCCTTTGAACCCTCAACCACTTCAAAGTCATCCTTCCTTGGATACTGCACTTTCTTTGTCTCTAATTACTCCTCTTGATCACATTCATGACACTCCATCGCCACCATCTCCACCACAACCTCAACCACCTATCATGGGTCATCCTCATGGATCAACTTGTATTTGTTGTTTCCACAACCGTAACCTCCATTTGAACCTTCGAGATGAAATGAACATTATGTTTGCTCATCTCGAGTATCATATAACCACCGCCTTCTCAACCCATTTTCCACCTCCACCATTGACTCCTTTCAAATGATTTAATAATGGAAAATCCAAAGGCATTTTGTTTAAAAAGTCATATCTATGAATCATGAATCTTCTAGGACTAATGTATTTTTAGAATCATGTTCATCTATGCTTTAATATGCTTCATTATGTTATAATTATCTTATGTTGTATCTTCATATATTGTCGTACATGGCTATGTATGATCTTTTTAGAATTTAAATGAACTTTATTTATGAAGTGTGGATTGTAGTGTTGAGATATTTGTCATGCTATGTTGGTTTGTACTTGTATTTCTAACCTTGTTTTGAAGCAAACAACTTACCGCAAGATCGATCCCTTGTTGCCCTGAATAAGGGGGAGGGGGAGTCTTTAATCGTCGATTTCTTTCTCTCTACTACAACTCGATGATCATCCTTTTTGGATTCGACAAAAAGGGGGAGAAATAGAATTTAACTCATTAATTATTTATAAACTTCTATTTTTATACTAAATGAGTTTATGTTTTTGTCATCATCAAAAAGGGGGAGATTGTTGATACAAATAATGTCTAAAAACGTTATTTATATTTTTTGACCTCTTGATGTTTTGATAATAAGAAAATGTGAAAACGTTTACGATAAAATTAAATGTTTATAAATTACAAATCATAAAATTCTATTTCTAAGATTAATCACTTAAGGTATGGATAAACAAATCATTAAACATGATTAGTGATCAAGAAAATAATTTTTCTTTCCTAAATCTTACATTTTTACAAAAATATAAGCACAAAATAATTATTTATAAAAGAAATGTTTTATTAAATTAATTATTTTGAAATCAGATTTTTCCCCCCAAAATGGAAGGTTCTAAAACAGATAACACCTTCCCCACAAAAAGACAAAAAGGGGAGCGTAGTCTACGGCGACCCCCTTATAGGCTTGGCAGCCCCCTTATATATAAGGGACCGCCGTCAGCAACGGCTATTTTTTATCCCCTATAAATACTGAGCTACCCCATCTGAAAAATAGTACCTCTTGCCACGAATTTTCTCAGATTTATTTTTCTCTCTTCTTTCTTTCTTTCTAAAACACATATCTTGATCACTAACATACCTTGATCTTGTTTCAAGTGATTAATTCTTTTTTCCTCCCCTCTTCTTCTAATCAAGTGCAAGAGAAGAACAATCGTATTCTTCTACATATGATTTGTTATCAAGTGATCTCACTCTTCCTCCTCAAGATCACGTATCTTCATTACATTTACTTTGTGTTGTTGTGTAAATTGGATTGTGTGTTGATCCAATAGTGTAAATTATGTATTGGTGTGATTTAGATTGTGTGTCAATCCAAGGGTATATATCTTGTGAGTGTATAAAGACTTAGTGAAGTCTTAGATTGGTTCTAGCTAAGATTAGGACTCGACATCTAGCTTAGTGTCGGAAAAGAAAGTAAGCGACGTATAAATGGTTTTTTCTGCCTAAAGGGAGCTTGTTGACATAGTGAAATCTCGAGTGGAGTACTCGGGGAGTGGAGTAGGAATGAAGAGGAGCTTCGTTGCCGAACCACTATAAATCTTGGTGTCTTGGTTTGATCGTTTCTTTCTCTATCTCTTTATTGTTATTGTTTACTTAGTTCATTACATTAGATACTTTAGTTGTGATTCATATTGTTGATTGATTGACATATAACTCGAATCAAATAATTTTCTAAGCAAAGTTTTTAAAACGACCAATTAACCGGTAAACTATTCAACCCCCTCTTCTAGTTTCCTACAAACCGATATTTTAGAAAAGAAAAAAAAACCTCATGCACTAATAAATTAAGCCAATAAAAAGCATAAAAATTGAATCATGATTGTATTTGTTTTAAAAGACAACTTACTGATAAAACTAAAAAGCCAAACAAATTGAATCATGATCAATATTTATTAACACAAACTCATGGTATATAACTATATTTTCATAGTTATACATGAATTAAACTAAAGTAGCAGTAGCTAATGACCGTCTCGTTAAATTACAAATAAAAATCAAATATAAAACTTACCTCTATTGTTTTGATAATGATTTTAAATATAGTTATGGTTTAAGGTGTTTGGCTGTGTTTATAAAGTACGCTACTATGGTTTTTTATGGTACGTATAATATAGGATTAATTTCATAAATCACCCTACTATCATGATTAATTTCATATATACCGAAAGTGCAAGTATTGAATAAATAATGTACAATGTTTTTAATGCATGTTTGAGTATATATGAAATTTCAATCTAAAAAGAGGGGAGATATGAAATTACCCTAATTTATGTATGAGAAAAATTACATAATTTTAGAATAATTGGGTATCCGGTTCCGGAACCGAGAACCGGTGGAACCGAACCGAATCGACCTAAGAACCAAAAAATCTCAAACTCAAGAACTGGAACCGGAACCTACGGTTCTGGTTCCGGTTTGGTTCTTCTTGGTTCTGGTCCGATTCTTTGGTTCTTTTGCTCATCCCTATGTGAATTTTTCTAAGAACATTTTTGCATTGTGATACATGTTTTGGTCATGGGTTGTTAAGCAAACTTAATGACGATCAACGTAAACATTATTGAATGCTCAATGTGTATATCATGAATTTACAAAATTCGGTTTGCAAGTAGCTAAGCAAAGTTTTCGACAAACATTATGTCAAAATATAAAAATAAGTAGCCAAGAAATGCTTTATCATATACGGATTTGATAACGGAAGTCGTGTGTTTTTATTACTCTCATCTGAACGGTTATTTTAGTATGATACTTGTTTTGTTTGTTTTGGACTTAGGTTAAAATCTCAAGTATGTTAAAAAGAGTGCTTATATTAAAACCTCTTATCAACCCGTTATACAATCCTTTATATAGTTGCAGATAATACAACACATTTCTTTATTAGGAGTTGACTAGAAATATTTATAAGTATGTAACAAGAGTACAACTGTACAAGACAAAAAATAATTAGGCCTCAATATAAAAACATGCAAAATATGAGGTCAAATTATTAGGCCTATGTCCAGTATCCGTCTTTAGCCTTTCTTCTTACATGTCATGATTTTATTGGTGCCTATTGTAGTCTACTTTAAGCTAGGGGTGTAATCGAGTCAAGCCGAGCTCGAGCTTGACAGGGCTTGAGCTTGGCTTGAAAAGAAAATAGTAGGCTTGAGCTTGGCTTGATAGCTCGTCAAGCTTTAACCATATAGGCTTGAGCTTGGCTTGAGTAGGATTTGATTAAAGCTTGAGCTTGGCTTGAAAAGCTTGAATGTGTACAAAATTAATGTATTTAATAGCCAAACGCTCAAACTCATCAATAAACATATGCATAAAGTAAAACAAACAAAAATCATAAGTGAAAACCAAGGTAGATCCATTAAACATTAATAAAACTAACAATAACATTCTCGTACTAAAGTCTAACATTAGAATGAAACATAAGCCAAAGTACTAGTAATTAATGTTCAAACGTACAAAGTATTTCAACAAAAACATACATTAGCCAAAGTACTAATTAGTTTTTGATTAGTTTTGGCTAATGTTCTCAAAAGTCAAAACTATGTATGAAGAATACAAAGCACTATAATATAAATCGTTAGATTAATTAGGGTTAAATGTCATTTTAGAATACATTATTCATTTATTTATGAAATAGGTCCTTATAATTAAGTTAATACTCAAATTACCCCTTAATTACTAATATGATTTAATTATATATTAAAGCTCGAAAAAGCTTGATAAGAGCTCGAGCCGAGCTATCAAAAGCTTGAGCTTGGCTTGTTATAGGTTTCGAGCTAATTTTTGGGATTGAGCTTGGGCTTGAGCTTGATAAAAGCTTGGCTTGATCGAGTTAAGCTCGAGCTCGAGCTCGAGTTGCTTGATTAAAGCTTGACTTGATTACAGCCCTAGTGTGGGCTGTTGAATCAAGTCAAACGGAGTTCGTATGCTCAAGTTATGGCTAAAATGGTGGAGGTGTGTCGGGAACAACGAGATTTCCAATATTTTTCGATTTAGCTTCTTTTGTTCTTTTCTTTCACATTTCCGGTCTTGTGCCTTATGCTTGAATCTTTGGACCACTATTTTTATGACATTATCTTCTCGAATATACTCCACAAGACTTGAATTTGTCAGGAATTCTTCGTACATGCACAAATCTTCATTTATTCATTGTTTTATTCATATTTTTCTTCATTTTCTTGTACTTGGCTAGCTACGAACATAAAAACATAACTTTGTGCAAATAACTACTAAAAGTTCGTTAATATAACCAAATAACATGTACAAAAAATATGATAACGCTACTAAAAACATACTCAATTTGAGCGTTATCAAGATCATTGTAATAAACAAACAAAGTCAGGATATGCAGAGTCTCTTAATCCTAGAGGCTGATTCATATAAACCGTCTAAGATAAATCACCATGTAAAAATGCATTCTTGACATCAAGCTGATGAACATGCCAATGTCGAGAAGTAGCAAGACTAAGTACAGTATGAATGGTAGCCAGTACAACCAGACTAAAGGTATCATCAACATAAATACCAGAAAAATTATATGCTGCCATTAGTTACAAGGAGAGCCTTGCAGTGACTAAGTGGGCCATCTACTAAATGTTTATACCTAAACAACCACATGGAACGAACTATGTTCGCATCTTTCGGTCGGGGCACAAGAGTTCAAGTATTATATTTAATAAGTGCATTATATTCATCACACATAGCATTGTTCCAATTAAAAATTTGTGGAAAAACATTACATACAGATCCTGCCTATAATGGCGATGAAGCCGTTCACAAAGAAAAAACTCAAACGTGCCAGACGCGACTTGACTACGGTTGAAGCTCACGCAAAAAAACTCGCAAACTAGGAAGAAACTCAAATGTCAGCGTCTCGAATCATGCGACCCGTAGGAATGAGATCTAACATAAGAAGAGAAAAACGAGCCTCCGATCACCCAGGTTAGAGATATATCTTCTTACAAAATTAGTGTGTTTTGCTTACCTGCATTTGAATGTTAGAAATAAACAACAGATATGGACGAATATGGCTTTGCATTCGTCGAGATTTGGATAACCTCCGGTTTTGTGAGGACCGTTTTACAGTATAAATATTGTACCTGTGATCAGGTAGGTTCAATTTGGAAGAACCTCCTTGACAGGGTTTCAAGCTCAAAGCGTGGGATCTTCTAGCACGAGTGTATTAGATTCACCATGCTTGCTTGTTCTCATTATCAGAACGTCTCAAAGCAGACAACACAATAAGAGTGAATCAGATAGTTACTATCTTTCTGATTAAGTCGTCAATTCATTTACTGGACCAAATTGATACCCAGTTATCACAAGCTTGATTCATATATGATGACATCAAATAACGTCTATTTTATAGCATTATTTATCCCATGTAATTAACCCATTTTGTATATATTATTGCCCCAAAGAATTGTTACTTATCGTTTATATTTGAGGAATTGTTTAAAGCTAATTACGGAAGTACTTGGTGAATATTAGCCAAAAGGCGCGCATTCTGGAGACTTAAACGAAGATATTTTGAAGATTACTGTTCTGACAACAAATACCCCGTAATTCCATCAATGGTAGTACGGCAGTATCTGTGCACTGCAAATCACCAAAGACCCATGATGGAAACTATGATCAATACGCCGTATTCCAGAAAAGATAATACGACCGCTATTGATGATATAGAAGAGTGAATATTATGAGAAGATATAAAAGTGCCGTCTCATACTCTAAGTAAACTCAAGATACGCCCATATCGAAACCATTCGGATACGCAGTATCGCCACCATACTTCAGACCCTATAAATAGAACAACTCAAAAAAGAGTTTTTAAGTGCTGACCTTAAATCATATTATCGTTACCTAGAACCATCAAAAAGTCGATTTTCTAGTGAGAGAAAAATAGCAGTGAAGATGGTCTCACAAGCCAATTCTCTAATCCATAGGAGACAAAGGTTAGTAATTTCTATTACTTGTTGTAATCGCTTCAGTTTTTGGTATCATTCGTTAACTCGATTAGTTTACCTTGGCTTAAGCCATTTACTCTTGAATTAATTATGATGTTTTGAAGGGCCCTGAATACATTTCGCGGTAATATTAGCCATTATTATGAAGATCTGAATGTTTGGTTTTGTTTATATCTCGATTTCTTAATTTATCGCTCTGTTTTGTATGCTTGTTTATGTTTATCAAATTATACTTGTTTATGTGCTTTAATATGCGACCTATCATTCCAACTGCGATCTAGTGAGTACGGACTAAGAGTAATCTAGATGCCATATAGCTCTACATATATATGTTTATAAATCATTAGACAATAGGATCAAAATTACAACCTGTCTTTGACATTTTGATTGTATGCCTTAGTTGGACCGGTAGGTGACTTTGGGGATCAACGAGCTACTGTTATAATTAATTTGCGGTATAGATTGGGTAGTGGTATTATAATCTTGTATGGAATCCCTCCTTAAGTAGTAAGTGGGTAATAGTCTTATCGAAGATAGGGTTTAACCTAGTTCACCATTGCCTTTAATCCAGAGATAGATTTTAATCAGCAAATAAAGATGCTTTATGAGGATGCTTCAATTGTGACAAAATTAATGTGTATAGAGTCTTAGAATGAAGTCTCCGCTAAGTGTACTAAGATATGATATACCACCTCGAGATAGAGTAATCATTGACTGAAATAAACAAACCAATTCTTCTAATCGAAATTAATGTCGCCATAAATACAATTTTCTATTAAGGCTTGACCACTCTTTTATCTTCTGTTAATTTGCTTGCGTGGGTTAAAGTGTCTTGAATTGATTGTAGTCACCACCAAACCTGTGCCAGTCTTTGAGGCTGAAACCCCCTTTTAATCTGTTAGAATTAGAATTAGAACTAACATAGGATTAACATAGGTTTGACTTAGATCTAGAATATATTCTGATATAGTAAACCATAATATTAATAAATTGAGATATTGTAACCTCGCATTCAGAGTGTTCGACACCCCCCCCCCCCACCCCCCCACCCCCACCTTACTTACCTACGTATAAACAGCAACCGGGTACACTCCCCGTTAAAGTGTTATTTTTGGTTAAGTCGGCAAAATATAAATTTAAAACTTAAATCATAAAAATATACACTACACAACGACACATTAATATAGAATCTTGCAAGTCACCTACTGCAGAGCTGTTTGATGTTAACTCTGGAAAGATTTCCATCGTCACTATGATTACTTAGAAGTATCACTCAGGTTGTTTGGCCCCAAGATCTTAGATAATGCGTAGGACTATACTTTGATACCAAATAATGTTTATTTGAGAACAACAAGTATTATAAATGGTTTGTGTCCTAATGAGAATTCTATATTTTGCAGCTCTTCTGGCTCTAGAAATCGATTTTGTGCACTTTGGTTTTAGTACTCGGAGGCTGGAGCTGACTGTCACCTATTTAATATTAACAATCTCAGAGTGAGAAAGTCAATATATAACGTGTGTATCTGTGTGACAAATGAGACAAGTTTCTTCTAAGATAAACTCGAATGGCTGGGAAGGGTTGTGCATTACATCACTTGGTCCTGACGGTCTTTCTTCAATACCAACAATCTTATTTGTAATTTTGCTTTTGATTATGTTATTAACACGGTTTCTGCCTTTAAAGTGTTTGGAGATAAGAGGGCTTCTTTCTTTTAATCCTTTTTCCATTCATTTCTTTATATATTTCTTAACCCCTTCAATGTTTACAAAGACGTCATTACTAACACCTTGTTGTTGTGATTGTTTCACTGTTAGCTCAACCTTAGACCTTTATTTAAAAACTCGGCATTCTTCCATTATGTCACTTCATCTCAATCATACCTAAGGATTATATTCCTAATATGGAATGTCACTATGGGTAGTCCTTTGGTTCTGGTTTGGATCAATGGACTTATTCATACCTAACATTTACTTCATCGACGTCATGAGTTAATTGGTTGTGGGTATAGAGATCGAACCATACAACCTTTTTCTAACATTGTTATTTTCAAATACCCCTCCTTTCCCTACACAATGTGCCATTGTGATTCAAATTGGTTCGCCACTACGAAAGGAAGAGTTGCACTTAGAGTCTTAAAGATCATATTTTTCTAGATCACATTTTAATCATAATTTTTCCCCTTATTTAAAATAATAACTCTTTTAGTATTTGAAATACCAATTGATTAAAATTTATGACATGATAAATTCCATGGGAAGAAAAGTTATACCACGATATTGCATGAATACATTTTTCTAATAGCTCCCCTTCCACACATTATGTGGGATACCACTAATTTTTAAAACTTGACTATCTTACAAGGAAAAAAATGACATGACACCACAAAAATATATTGACACGGCGGGGTGAGATGCCTTAGTGATTCAATGTATATTAGTAATTGACATTATAATTGCAAATTTTAACTATTCACAAAATATTTTTAGGATACATAAAATTGACTTATATGAGAAATGTACCAATAACATTTAAATGGCACTATGTTTTATTAGACGTCCCCCTCAATAAACTTGATTAACTTGCTTACGATGGAATTGTTGCAGCATTAATGTTACAATAGATACGTCTTATAAACATTGAATATTGCCTACCAATTTGCCTTTAAATATATTGACGGATGGGAGTGTTGAACAACAAGTTAAACAATTATACCATTCTTATGCGAAAGTACAACAATTTTTATTGCTAGAGTAATTTGACATTGAAAGTTCTTTTTGAAAAATTATGATTCAATGGTTTTAAAAACCATGATTAGGATGAATTCTATTTTACTTCTAGAGCTAAAGTGAATGAAAGGGTACATCTTCCCTATACATTCGGGTCCTGAGTTTATGCCATTTTTTTTTTTGTTTTATTACCATGAAATGTACATTAGTCCGTTAGAAATTTAGATATGAAATGATTTTGAATCGGTCTTTGAACTCTTGCCTCGAAACTTCAATTTACATTCCACGTGTCAATGTTATATCGATATTTTAGATACGTTAAATTGTTTATCGTTCCCAATGAGAAATGTCGAGAAGATTATTTTTGACGTTATTTTTGGAAATTTTCTGATTTGATATTTTGTATTTAATAGATTATATATTTTTATATTTCTTTTTTTGGGTGTTTTATTTTTGTATTTTAATTTTTTCACAAAAATATTTATTAAATCAAAATAAAGAAGGGAAAAATAAAAATATTTACAAGTTATGTTTTTGGATCATAGCCAAGATTAATTGACAGAACCTCCAGTTCCTTGCTAGAGATCATATATCTCATTCAGTGTGTTTGACGTGATACTTAAACCTATCTTCGGGTAAGGCTTTAGTAACATGTCAGATACTATAATGGTATTCAGATTCCGCTGAAAAAGACATAATTAAACAATAACATTTTTTCAACCACTTGTTCTTTATGAAGTGTTATCTGACATCGCATTTGTGCTAGGTACAAGATGTGAATGGACTGGATTGTTGAGATGGCTTATGGCCCTGACATTTGAGTTACAATACATAGGTTATTTTATCAATGTGGAAAGCCATTAATATGGATGAGCTGAGTTCTTTGCCATAGAACTTGAGCCGCAATTCACTGCCCAAATAAAAGACAATTACTCGGATGTCCTTTAGCCTAAACGTCATTGAAAGTGCTGTCCTGCTTCTTAGTAACGAAAACCAGTCTGATCAGCTCTTCACGCATTGAAATTGTATGCCACAGATGACAGAATTCAAGGCGTGATTTTGTGAATCGAGACAGCTCAGCGTAATCAGAATCTTGATAAATCTAGTTAGTTTGAAACCAGGTGTCCTATCGGTTACCAGAGTTCACCATTATTAATGGTATTTCTTAAGTATTGAAAGATCTGCTTTAATCCGCAGTGAGATGTTTCTCAGTCTACGTTTTCGATATGATTAGAGAGCCATAATAACATGTTGCTTTTTAGGTACATGAGTGATTCTGACCATTAATAGATATTTCGTTCTTTCTTATTATACTTTCTTTGTTTTCCATTTTTATGGCTCTAAACGGAGTCTCCTCTCAAGTCAACATTAGGTGTTTAGTAGCCATTGTATACCAATGCGATCACATGAGGTCACATACCATGCTTTTTAAGTATTCTCTTGAGCATACTTAAGTAGCTTTGGTTTATAAAGATACTCCTGTGGGGTAAAATGGTGGATCTTAATCCCTAAAAAGAATTTAAGAACTCCCCCATATTCATATACATTTTCAATTCTTGTTGATCGCCCATTAGTTTTTCAAACATTTTTGAAAGTTTTGGGTTTGATTTAGAACCTAAAATATAATGTCATCAAATTAAATTTGCACAAGAAAATTATGATCTTCCTTTTTTATTAATGAACAGTGTTGGATCAATAGAACCTTTGGATAACCTTTTGGATACCAGAAAGTTAGAGAGTTCATCATACCACACCCTTAGAGCTTGTTTGAGTCCATATAATGCCCTTTTGAGACGATAGATTTTATCAGGATGATGTGGGTCTACGAATCCATCTGGATGATTGACGTATACTTCTTCCTTCAGAGGACCGTTAAGAAATATTGTCTTGAGTCACATTGGCTTTATAATGGAATTGATTTGATGTGCAGCTACGCAACGAATAAAAGGACAGCTTCATTCGAGAACTGCGTGCAGATGACTCTTCGAAAATCAATTCCCCCCCCCTTTACCTCGCCCTGTCTGTTTCCTTTAGCTTTCAAGTAGCTGCTTTGTTGCTGCGATTAACAGATATTTCCTTACATCACATTTGTTTTTTCCTAGAGCCTATTTCATTTTTAATGAATTTTTTCTTCAATGGTTCTGTCATCGACTCATTCACATACATCTAGTCGTTCAAATGATGAATTTTCCTCCTGCATCGGCTTCAATCCATGCAAAATCAGCCCCACGGCCTTCTTTGATTTTCATTTGGCTTCTGTTTGACTCATGGTAAGTCCGGAACATACACATCTCGCCATTTGTTTCTAGCTGACGTCTTGTTCTAATTGATTGAGAAGGATTTCCAATTACTTGTTCTAACGGATGATCTTTTATCCAATGATGTTGAGAAGGATGTTGTTGATTGAATGTATGCATGTTTGATGAGTCAAAATAACGAGACGATGTCTCCCCTTATTCTTGTACCGGTGTACTAAAGATGTTGATAAATTAGTTTCATATTAACTTGTGGCGTTTTCTCTATTGATGTTTCTGCTTGATTAATGTTCTTATTATCAGCAGTGAAAGTTGGTGCTTGAGTTGGTGCTTGACTTGTAGTTTCAGGTGTTGTTTGAATGTTCAATGGAGGTGTATCTACAACAACGGTTGTTGTAGTAGATTGAGTTGTGTTTTGTTGTTGACGTTTATCAGGAGCATCAGCAGCATTTATGGTGGGAAGACTTCGACATAACTGTAGTAGTTCCATTGAGTAATTCATCGAACATTGGACTAAATAGCAAATCTAGCTCATTTGACGTTGTTACTGTCTCAGTTGCTTGAGGAACATTTTCTTGACTTTGGGGACCGAGACTTAAACTCTCATGTTCAAGTGTCGTGGTCAGACATTGTGGAACGGGATCAGAACTGACGTGATTTGATGCCATTAGAGGCAATTCATCAAAGTTGACATGGATGGTTTCATACTATCAATCTTGTTTCAGTTATAAACTCGGTAACCTTTGATGTTGTTAGAATACCCTTCAAATATACATTGCATCACCTTTTTCCTTCTATTTTGTCAAGATTTTCTCCATCTCTGACGATGTTAGCCAAAAGAGAGACCAAAAATGTGGAAAGAAAATTCTTAGATAGTTAAGGTTTCCTGCCATTGATGATGTTTATAGGTAGTAATGGTGTTTTCTCACGGCGAGGAATTACGACTACGTGAACGATTTGAGTAAAAATGTTGTGGCAATTGCTTCAAGAAGAGATAAAGGAACATTTAGCCAGCGCTTCCATTTAGCCATTGGTCGTGTAGATCATCAAGAGGTACTTTTCGTTCTTTCGACCAACGCCGTTTTGCTTCTGGTGTCTTCGAGAAATTGACGTTTTGTGCTTCAATCCCTTCTGAGCAAAGTATGCCCTATGAAGAGTTTTATTTAAAAATTCCGTCGACTTTGTTGTTCGAACTGCTTCTATCTTAAGACAAAGAAGTCTTATTACGATTGATCATGTTCCTGAGGAAATTATTGAGAACTTCAGGTCTTTCGTATTTATGACCTCAGGAGAGCTGAATCGCAAGTATATCTAGAGTTGTATCAACAATTACGAGAACATATTTCTAGTGTACCATTATTATTTTCTACCTCGCATGGGACCACTTAAATCACTGACCTTATAGTAGTTGTAACAGATTCTATTGCGTGCTCGGGGTCGTTATATATATGTTGTGAAAGACTTTCCATGTTGGACTTTCCCCAACTCACAAGAAGAACAAAGATGATATTTGATGAATTTTAGCTTTGGAAGACCAATCATAATATCATTCTTTGACAACAAGTTGATGGAATCGAAGTTCAAGTGAGAAAGACGACGATGCCATAAACCAAGCTATCTCGTCGTGTGATCTGATGTAGCTTTAGCCTTTCTGCAAATTTGATTGACAAGTTGGCAGTTGACAGTGCCGCTGCAAGAGGATGAGTAATACAGATCTGTGCCACGAGAACCTGTGAGTAGATCATTTCCCTTCAAATTACGAACATAACATGTAGACTTCCGAAAAGCAACTTCCAAAACTACATCACAGAATTGACCAACAGAGAATAAATTGTGATTCAGCCCTTCGACGTAATAAACCCTTTTAATAGTGATATTTCCTTAAACCAGATCTCCATAACCAAGAATCAGTGCTATTTGATCATTTCCAAACTTCACCGTACCCATAAATTTCTTCACAAAATTACCTAGGAGCTTGAGATTTCCCATCATGTGCTTTTTGATTGACTTAAGCCCCACCAGAGTGAACGTGATGAATTGAATTATCTCTTACGAGACTGCAAAGAATTAGATGACATTGGAGTATCAGACAGTGTGGAAACTACCTAGGAGTTAGCGTTCCCAAAATATTAGCAAGTTCTTAGATGCATTGTCCTTATGGCATACTAACATTTTTCGTTGACATTTCCGATTTGAGGAGACTTAGGTTTCCAAATGTATCCGAGATGGTGTAAACCTTAGTGGTTACACCTAATCTCATTTTTAACTTAATAACTTGCCTCTATAGATTCAACTAATTTATGCTTATTAGGTTTCCTTGATAGTGGATTCTGTGGCAACTGTTCTCTTAAGGGGTGTTTCAACAGATTGGTTCACAGTTCGTTTGGGTTTTCTAGTACTAATAGGCACAACAATTGGTTGTTTAGTCCATTAGATTTAATGCCTTTTAATTTTTTAATGAGAAACACATATCATGATTGCTCTTTTATAAAAATTTTCAACAAGTAACACAAAACAAAGTTTACATTCAGTGATCAAGGTTCAGTTAGCATTCAAACTGTCATTTACATGCCAGTTACAGATGTTTTATTACTTTGAAAAGACTTTAAAATTCTACGGTTGGTCTTCTATTCTTGATGCTATCTTCCCTTGATATTGTTAGGCATGAATATATCTTTCCAATTGATTGCTCTTTTAGCTTTTATGAGTTTGCTAACATAGTAGTGGGAATTACTCTTGTAGAGAAAGAGACACCGTTTGTTAGTTTTACCTTAATTGTATTGTGGCAACTGTGGTGTTCTAAGGTTAATTATGCCTTTTGTTTTTGAGTGAACTTATATACATTCACCTGGGTGCAATCATCATATGTGGCTTCTTTAAAATTGACTTCACATTCTGAGGCAAAATCTGTGCATTGACTAGATATGAAAATTCATTGGACACATTATTTGTGGTAACCGACTTTGACTTTGAAAAATCTTTCTTTGCAAGAGAATCTAAAAAAGTTGCCGGGCTACCTAAAACTGATTGTCTTTGACTTTTAAAAGCCATTTCGGTTGATTTTTCTGATATAATCGTATGGTTTTTCAAATCTTAGTTTCCACATAAGTTTCCTTTCAACTTTTTATAAAGTTTCTTCAATTCACATAATGCAATGTTTTTGTCCTGAAGTTGAGCTTTCAGATCTTGTATTTCAAAGTATTGTTCATGTTCTTTCAAAAATACTTTTGACTGATTTTCTTTGAAAGCTTTGATATTTTTTTATTTGTTCTTGACATTGCTGTAAAGCAAGTTCAAGATCGATAGCCCATGTTGTTGAAGTGCTCACCAAAGTATATCAAAAACTCTTTTTGACTTTGTCACTTACTTTTTTGAAAGTCTTTTTCAAAGACGTTCACATTTTGAAATCTTTGCGTCAACATAATACACATTGCCTAAATATCATGTGTATTCATCGAGAGTAGTATTCACACTCATGTATAGCCATTCATGTGATCAGACATTAAAAATAATATTCCCTTGAAAGTCGATAGATTTTATTCAAAAAATGTGTTTTTTGAAGTTTCCAGTTGAGATTTAAGAGAGCCTCTACTTACTTGGTTATCGGGAATTAAAGTATCTCAAGTTCAGACCAACCATTTCTCTTTCAAAGACAAGATAAATTTTTTCTATTCAGCATTGATTTTTAGCGATTTGGGGAACTAAAATTCACTCCGTTCAATTGTTATTTTTGAATGAATGGATCTATATGACCAAAATATGTTATTTTAGCGATTGTTTGTTTCCAACGTTTCACTCCATCAAAAATCGTGTCAACACTACTGATGACGTACCTCATTCTCCGGCTCGAAGGTTCTACCTTTCTGAAGCCATTAACACATACGAACAGGGATCTTATACAAATTAAACTAATAATACTTTGTATAGTTTTATGATGAATGGCGTAAAACCACCTTCGGGATGGTTACCAGCATGGGAATCAGCCACACGAATCCCTACACCTTCGCGGGGGGCCTTCAACGAAACTAAAGCGAATGTCAGATAGTCAAACCCACGTTCTCCATCTCTATCAAGGTCTTCCCGCCAAAATAGAGATCGTGGTACACAACCCCAAGAATCACCCCTTAAAATCGTGGGACACCCCTACAATTAAGGGTCTAATGTGATAAGACTTGTCCGATATCATTTTTACACTATAAATTAGGATGGTATGACGGCCCTCCAGTTTATGGTCAGCGATTTTACTCATGCATTATTACGCTATCATTCTTTTACCAATTAACAAAAGCACATACTTACTCTCCCGCGGAGTTGATTTGCAGGGATTCACCCTCTGCGCTTTACTTAACGTAGTGTTTTCATTTGTGTTGACACATGTTATTCAAGGGTTGGCAACTCAACAATCACCCAAAGAACCCTACGATCTCATCAAAGCCAGATCGTGCCCATATTTGCACAATCAGTGGCGCAATCTGTGGGACCGCAACAATTAGTCCCATCCTAACCAAGTCAAATAACCTCAAAACCACTCTACCTACTTTTCCGGCATGACAAATAGAAGAGAAATGATGCCACCACCGGGTTTCTCAACACCACCACAGATACCAAACAACACCACTAGCCGGGAAAAGTACTGCCTGTAACTACTACCGTGTTTGCCGCCACTACTCTTGAAAACACGCCATTTGCATATCATGCTTCCACTTCGACTAATCCCAACCCTACGATTAGTCATGCCTTTGTGGAAGCAAATTATGAAATCCTTGAATCTCTCTTAAGGGAACGACAAAGGCGGATACACAATGAAAACCTCCGAACTAAACTCAAATACTTCAGTGAGGACTACGATGAAGAGCGAGAGATGGAACCAAGGCCTGAGTCCCGCAGGGAAGCTACTCCAACCCTCCGACTCAGGTCCCTCGGGGTCCGCAGACAACGATAAAGAGTTATGGGATTCGAGGACGCACCAAACAGGGAAGGAAACAGGAGGGGAAGGAATGTTGAAGGTATTAGGCCTTCGGAGATTGAAATAAGGGACGGTGAAAATTGGGGGGCGAATCTTCCCCCACCTTTGGCGGCTCACTTGGGAAGAAACGAAAAACACGCAACCCATATTGATCCTTTTCAACCTCCGTATTAGAGGTGAGGCCATTAGCCTATAAATGCTCGACTAACATGGGGGTTCGAGGGAGGGAAACCGCATTCACAACGGTAAGCTTCTCTTGCACCGATGCCTCAGCCCTATTCATACCTAGTAGTTTGTATATTCCTACTAGACTTGTGTGTTATAACCCAGAATCACATTCACTTCACCATTTGAACCAAGAAAAATAGAAAGGAGATATGAAGAATTTTAGAGAGAGAAACAAGAGAGAGAAAGTAGAGAGAAAATAAGAGATGGTTGAATTACAAATGTGAAAAATACAAATGAACCAACACCCTCTCCATACTTGGAGAGGGGTATTTATACTTACACCACATGGGCCTTATTAGGCCGAATGGTTTAATGTCTTAGGCCAGGCTCGAGATTACAATGGACCTTAGTCCAGAACTAGTACAAGATTAGATTATGTTCACGAGCCCGATTTACTTCTTGCTTATTACTAACATAATTTAAGATAAGACGAGTTCTGTTTAATATAATTTGAGGCTAACAATCTCCCCCTAAGCTTGATTTCTAAGAGATTCCAAGCTTTCATGTTAGACTCATTATCTTGAGGCCAATAATCTCCCTCGAAGTGAGGCTTCCTGTAGATTCTGAGCTTCTATGTTCACAGACATATTTGAGGCTAACAATCTCCCATAATGTGTGGTCTTCGAATTATTGAGGTGAGATCTTAAATCTTGCTTAATAAGACTTGTTGAGATTGCTTTGTCATTGAGTTCTTGAGTCTTTGGCCTTTATTATGTTGTAGGCTTGTTCCTTCATGCTATGTGATCTTTGATCTTGAGCCGTTGTCATTGTCTTTCGACTTCGTCTTTGATTTCGAGATCTCTAAATCTTTTCCTTGTTTGTCATGATCGTCTTTGCCACCTTGCGATCTTATGTCTTGACCAACATGCTCATACTTTGCATCTTCTTGAAAGCTCTATAATAATCTCCCCTAAAGCTTGGTTTCTGAGGAGTTATCTTTAATATCAAAGTATGCGGAAGTCTTTGTCTTTAATACTTGAGCTTTCTTCATTCTTGAATCTTGATGCTTATAGTATGTCTTTGTAGTTTGAGTATAAACATATGGTAATGAATCGAAATCTGCTAGAATGAGGCTGCAACACCGTCGTTTGTACCTGCATTTAAATGTTAGTGATAAACAACAGATATAGACGAGAGTGTTTTTGTCACTTCGTTAAATAAGGTTGCAATAACCACGGTTCCCCGTTAATCAGTATAAATACTGCCTGTGATCAGATAGAATTCATATGAATCTTCTTGACAGGGTTTCGCAGCTGCACTAGCCGTTCTCGTTATCGGAGCGTCTCAAAGCAGACAACACGGTAAGAGTGAATCAGATAGTTACTATCTTTCTGATTAAACCGTAATGTCATTTTACTAGTAACAAGTTTGAATTCAACATTAGAATCGCACCATCGTTTCTTTCCAGTTGACACAAGTTTGATTCATATAGAATCGCGCAAGTCACCTACCAAGAGCTTGTTTGATGTTGGCTCAAGTAGGATTTCCATCTTCACTGTGAATACTTAAGTATCACTCAGATGTTCTGGAAAAATCACAAGGATAATGCGTAGGACTCTTGTTAACAGCTTGTGAATTTATTGGTGTTCAACAAGTGTTTGTCATGGAATGTGTCCTAATGAGATTTATTTTATTGATCTCTTAGCTCTAGACTCGATTAGTGCATTTTGGTTTTAGTACTCGAGGCTTGGAGCAGACTGACCACCATTTTTCAATATCAACTCAACTCGGAGGGTGAGAAAGTCAATAGAAGTCGTATGTATCTATGTGCAAATGAAGAAAGTTCTCTATTCAAGAGAAACTCGACATGGTTGGGGAGGGTTGTGAATTTGCACACTGGCGTCCATGATGTCGGTCTTCAATTTCATAATTATCTTTGTGGAATGAAAACGATTAGATTATTTATTGACACGCGTTTCCTGCGCTAAGTTGTGTGGAGGGGCTTCTGTGTTTTTCACCCTTTATCCAGAATTTCTTTGTATTCATTCAACACTTCAATGCGTTCTAAGAACTCATTTACTAACACCTCTGTTTGTGATTGTTCTAGTGTTCAGCTCAATCTTAGTCGACATTATTCCTCTTATATCTTCATCTCCAATCATACCTAAAGACTTCTATTTCTAACTATGGATTGTCCTTGGGTAGATCCCTCCAGTTCTGGTTGGATCATAGGACTATTACCTAACCTAACCACCTTATGACTTCAGAATCATTATGAATTTAAGATGTTGCTTAGGTATGATAATCATAACCATAAAAACCTTTTCCGAGTCTGCTGAAGAGATATCGAGCCAACTTTTGAGTCGATTAGATCACTTTATTATTTTTCAAGATCAACATTTTAATTACATTTCTCCCCTTATTTTATAATAACTATGTAACTTAGTTTTTGATAATACCATGGATTAAAATTTGTCATGAAAAATAATTATGGAGAAAACATATTAGCCATGAATTTTATGGAACATTAACTTCTTGCTCCTCACTCAATTTTGCAATATGCTCTTAACAATAAAAAAAACGTTACACAAGTTGCTAAAATGAATATAAAATTGAGGGGTTAGCCTTTTGTTGAGCACCATTTTGAAAGATTGAGAATTGTCTATTGAAGAATTTCTTAAAAAATTTATGCTCAACCACTTATTCAATCTACTTATAAACAGTCAATCTTATTGAGTGTCATCATTATTACTGAGTTGCTTAATAAGAGATTTTTTTTAATGCTTTAGAATACATAAATATTGTCATGTTATGATGTATCCAAAATCATTAAAACTTTGTTTTTCAAAAAACTCCCCCTCAAACATGGACTCATTTTGAAAAATGACACCAAATGTAGAAGAATTGTCTTGTAAAACTTGATGAGGGATGGAGTGCTTTGCAAACACACAATTTTGAAAGATTAATATAATTGTCATTGAAGATTCCTTGAAAGATTGTGCCTTTAACTTTTTGAAAAACATTCATGTTAGAAAGATCTTATCTTTATCGCTAAAGAATAAGCATGGCTACTTGAACAGTACACTCATCCTTGTTGTCGTTAGGGGTCCAAGTTGCAACTCTGAGAGCAATTACCATGTTCATAAAGAAAATTAGAAATGACCATGTTTTTGATAATCATTTGAAACTCCTTGTTCGAACTTCTTTTTACAAGCCCGTGTCAATGTTATTCGACATTTTAGGTACGGTAAATGTTATCTGGATTCCAAGAGACATGTCGAGAAGATGTCTTTTTGGTAATTTTTGATTTTTGCATTTTGATATTTTCTTTTTGAATTTTATATTTTTGTTATTTTTCGTTTTATATAAATAAATTTTTACATGTTGACCTCAGCATACTGTAACTGCTGATGGTAATCTTGTAATTCCAATTTGTGTAATGCTAGATGTCTTGTTGCTGGAGGAACAAACTTGTTGAACCAGCTTTTGAACTGGACAGTTCATTGCGGTGGTCGTGAATTCCGAGTTCTGAACTGTTATGATCAGAAGTCATTGCTTGTTTATGATATCAGGATTCCTTGAAGCCCTGGTTTCTAAGATATCAGTCTTTTCGGCAACCAAACTTTGAGTCCTTCCTTTTTGGGATTGAAAGATGTACCTGCACTTAAGTTAAGAGTACATACACTAACATCAAGAGTTGGTTCTGTTATTCTTTTTGGTTAGTGATTATCTCTCTGAACATATGTGTGGTTCGACTTGTCAACCATTGGTTGTGCTAGAGTGTGAATATTTTTATAGTAGGAACCACACTTAAGTCAACAGAATTTGAAACTTTACCCGTCAGATTTCCACCTATGACAAGATTAGGAGTCATTGTTTCTCAGTTTTTGCCGAAACGAAGTCTTTTTTGATTTAAATAACATATGTCCTCCTCTTTTTGAGATCTTGTCTTTCTGGTTTCTTTGGACAACACTGATTCTACTCAGGGTTTTGTTTCTGTTTGTTGTCTTATTAGATGGAACATCTAGCACGTGAGCTTGATTCATTCAGGATTTTGTTACACAAGAATCATGATTTGCATTAAAGACACCTTTCTGATTTTAAAGCCAAACATAAATGTTTGGAGTCAGAAAAATTTCTAGAATTCTTAGAGTGTTTGCTTGCATGGGAACTAGTCTTTGTCATGACGTCAAACTACCTTCTTAGATGCAAGTACTCTTAGATACAGGCCAATTCCTAGAGTTTTGGTTATTGATCCTAGGTTTTAGTTTGCAATCATTAGTTGTGCTTTGTAATCTAGCAGAAGGCATCACACTAGGTCTTGAATTCCTATTTCTTTCTTGTGTCTTTTTCTTAGCTTCCTCTAGATAGTGATTATGAACCATGTCATTTGAGCTATACCTAGGTGAGCCAGGTGCAATCATGTGATGAGGTTTTGCAACAGCAGATTCTTTTTCCTTAGGCAAATAATGTGTAGTGACTGGTTTTGACAAATCGTTATTAACATCAACTTTGGAGGCAAACCGTGGCTTTGAAATTCTAGGTCGTTCAGACTTAAACGCAGTCGGTTGTCTAACAACTGATTGGTTTCTATGTGGTTGTAAAACCAGTTTCCTTAAGATTGATGATTTTTGCAAACTTAGTATTCACATTATTTTCTGTTAATTTTCTTAACTCATTTTAATGCTGCAATTGCAAATCCTTTTTTCTGAAGTTGAGCTTTGAACTCAGCATTTTGGGCAATCAAAGAAGTTGTGTGTTCTATAGTCTTAGCTCTCGTTGTCTTGATAGAATCTGACGGTTCTTTGTAATGCCTTTTCAAAGTCTCATTTTCCTTAAGTAATTTAGCCACTTTATGTTCTAATTCGATGTTTATTGTTTCAATTACATCTATGTCATATTTAATCTTGGCTTCATTACTTTTTACTTTTGAAAATTGACCATGTTGCCCTTCTTTTAAAGTTTGATTTTGATATTTAAGTTTAAGATTAACACAATGTGCTTCCATTCTTAAAAAATCTTTTTGAAATTAGGCAACGGTCTTTTTGAGACAAATATTTTCAGATTCGAGGGATTGATTTGAGAGTTCAGTTGTCTGGTTATCAGTTAATTTAGCAGGCAAAGGACATGTGTCATGACATTGTTCAGCATTCTGGTCAACCTCTCCTTCATTATTGAATTTAGGTTGCTCAATATGTTGTTGTCCTGTAGCAAAGAAATTGATTTCAGCAGTCATTTGTACCTCATCCATTGGCTCTTCATCATATATGGGTCTGATATCTTCATCATTAGCATGTTGTGATCGATTTTCCCTGATCTGTTGCTTTATCCTGCTCTTTTGATTCTGTCCCCACTGCTAATGCTGTGTCAACCAAAACTAAATTCCAATGCTTTACCTCGGATACAACCTTTTCCTCTATTGTCTGCATCTGTCTGTCATCCACCCTGCTGTCATACCATCGTTTATGATGTGCTCTTTCATCAATTGACTTCTTAACAGATTCCATGTGTTGGATCAGTGTATCATGAAATTCTGGAATCTGGAGTTGAGTGTATTGTAGAAAGTAGTTGCGTGTCATTACAACATATTCATCATCCAAATAAATCTGTTACTTGATGAACATCTGAAACTGTGTCTCGAGTACTTTAAAAGAAGCCATAGATCCAATCTCCATGAAATTAATTCGTTGTCAGTTTTTTTTTTTTTTTTTTTTTATTTTTTTTTTTTTTTTTATTTTTTTTTTTTTTTTTTTTTTTTTTTTTTGCTTTTTCAATTTGATACCATGTTTAAAGAAAATCGTTCCGTAAAGTTTCTAGATCTTGACCAAAGAGTGTCACAAATGCGCGTTTGAATCCATACTCGGTGCGAGTTCCGATTAAGTCATTGTTTGAAAGAAGCTTGAGTTGTGAATGAAGTAGTCGATAAGATACCATGCAATGTTCTTGTGCTTTATCTTCTGAAATAGCATCCGGTGCTTTAACTTCTTGAACTTTGCACTCTTGAATCTGCAACTTTTTGTCATCCAACCATTTCTGAATCATTTGTGCATGAATGATTGTTTTGAGCATATAATTCTCAATGAAATCAAAGTTTTTGAGTATTGTTTCTTTGAAGAGTTGAGGTTCCATGCCAGTATATGCGTGAAAGTCCTTTCTTGCATATGTACCATCTAAACTTGAAGGCTTTAATTAAGCACATAGGTGAAAACCTTTTCCTCCAAATGTGTCCTTGAGCACTCTAAAAGGCATTCTGTAGTTATAACTCAAGAATAAGTTTCTTTGGTAAGTTTTTCTAATGTAACCCATGTTCTGAGAGAACGTTCTTGTGAATGTGTCAACATCTTCACCAAAAATATGACTAAAAGAAAAGTATGTTTTTTTTATAAAACGTAACAAATGATGGATTTGCAAGAAGACCCCTAAAGTTTTTGGAAGTGAAATTACATAAAAGCCCTTCCGCTTTTTTTAATTGTAATTTGAGTGCAAGTTTAATACAAATCCTAATGTAATCTAAGCCATTAGATCTAAAAAAGAGGGGCAAATGGAGGGCTATGATCCATTCTTTCCTTCTCACAAAAATTAATCTTCTCAAATGAACGCTTCTCTCTCTCTCTATATATATATATATATATATATATATAAATGTATTAAAAAGGGTGGATCAGGGTCCAAAAAAGTTCGAACAATACAAGGATACGTGGCTATCTGGTTGTACAAAGGGTCTATTTCAGGGTGCAAAGGAACTTTATCCTTGAAGGATTTTTTGGCCTAATTTATTTTCGCCAAGAAGGAGTTATGGATAGCCAGAAGGGATTATTTTGTTCTCAATAAAGAAGAAACTACCTTTCTAGTTCCCTAAATGGGTTATGGGATTATGAAAAGCCTTGGGGACATCAGCACCCCCTATTAGATATAGTCAACCAGTCACCTGTAGGACCAAGGTTTAAAAAAGACCAAAGGAGATCGACAGTAGGCTCACCTCCATAAGCTTTGCACTTTACGACAAAGGTGGTCAATTTCACCATACCAAATGGATTAAAGCGGGATATGTGTACTTTGAAATAATTCAAGACCTTACATATGAAAGGAGGAATAGGAAGCCTTAAATTGGAAAAGGAAAAAGTGATGAGTATACAGACCAGCGTAACCCAAAGGGGCATCTAATATGGTCTGCGATCTCTTGGGAAGGATAACCTTGACATCCTGGGGAATGTCAAAGTCAATAACAAATTGATTCAGTCTTTCTCTCGTTAGTGTACATGTTTAAGAAGCGAATGTAAATTTGGAATCCATGGAAGGAAGAAAAAAGAAAAGGTTACCTTAAGGAAAACAATCTATAGTTGGAAGCGAATGAAAAGGTAAAAATATGAGGAAACTATCCTTATATACTAGCGAAAGGAAAAAATCGGCCCGTACACGTGTCTGGTGAGATCGATAAAGACATTTGAAATTTAAAGAAGAGCGCACACATTTCTCGAAAAGGACCTTTCTAAACTAACTCCCCTATTAAGAGGAAGTAGCATTTAATGTACATTGCACGTATAAGTCTTCGACATGGCTTATGACTTAGTTCGCATATTGATAGTCGAAAGCAATGCACACATAGATGTATACATTACATCGACTGGGGGGCTTGATGACGTACCTTCGTCTTTGGGTTCGAAGGCCTCCCCTTTGAAGCCCGAATAGGATCTTCTCCCAATTACAACCAATAACCTTCGAATAGTTTTGAGTGGCGTAAAACCACCTTCGGGATGGTTACAGGTATGGGAATCCGCCATGTGAATCCCTACACCTTCACGGTGGGCCTTCGACGAAACTAGAGCAAGGGTCAGATAGTCAAACCCACATTCTCCATCTCTATCAAGGTCTTCCTGCCAAAATAGAGATCGTGGTACACAAACCCAAGAATCACCCCTTAAATCGTAGGACACCCTCACGATCACCGGTCTATGTGCTAAGCCTTGTCCCATCTCATTTCTACACCTATAAATAGATGGTATGGGCTCCAGGTATGGATAGAACTTTATACACGCTTACTTACGCTATCATACTTTACCAAATACAAAGTACATACTTACTCTCACGCCGAAGGTGATTCGCAGGGACACCCCCTGCGCTTCACTTAACGTAGTGTTTTCATTTATGTTGACACAGGTTATTCAAGGCTTGGCAGCTCAGCAACCACCCAAAGAATCCTTCGATCTCATCGAAGCCTGATTGTGCCCATATTTGCACAATCAGGAGCCGAGCTCAACTACCTCGCACTGGAAAAACTCATACTAGCGTTAGTACATGCAGCGAGAAGGCCGCAAAGATACTTTTAGGCACATACGGTCGTGATCCTAACCAACTCTCCTATCAAACAGGCACTCACGAAACCCAGAAAGTCAGGGGGTGTAGCTAAATGGGAAATCGAGCTAGGAGAACATGACATCGTATTCTGAGCAAGGGGTGACAGCAACAAAGAAACGCCAAAATATTTTTTAATCTAAGCACCCCCTGAAGATAACAGGAAGGAAGTAGGGAGAAAGATGGACACCAAGCTAGAAGAAATGAATCCAAGCTGTGAGTGGAAGCTCTATACTGATGGAGCATCAAGCTCTGCCGGTTCAGACGTAGGATTGATGCTGATAGACCTCGAAGGTAAAAAGTATACTTATGCTCTACGTTTTGAATTCAAAACAACAAATAACAAAGCAGAGTACAAAGCACTATTAGTGGGGCTAAGAATAGCACAAGAAATGGAGATCGTAAACTTGGCAATCTTTGTAGACTCTCAACTATTGGTAAATCAAATAAAGGGAATCTACGTAGCCAAGCAACCAGCCATCAGAGAATATCTACAAAGAACAAAGGAAACCCTAAGAAGGTTCAGGAGCTACACAATCGAGCACATTAGGAGAAATCGGAACAAGAAAGCTGATGCCCTAAGCAAACTAGCTTCGATGACCTTTGAGCATCTCACTAAAGAAGTACTAGTCAAAGTCCTAGCGAGAAGGTCAATAGAGGAAAAGGAGGTTCTGCAGGTCGAAACCAAAGAAGAGGAAAGCTGGATGACCCCCATCTATGAGTATTTGCTGAGCGGTTTACTACCAAAAGACTCTAAAGAGTCCAAGAAGATCAGAATTAAGGCACCTCAGTACAAGCTGATTAGAGGTAGCCTATACAAGAAGTCTTTCTTCACACCATGGCTTCGCTGCATAACTCCACCAAAGACAGACGATGTAATAAAAGAAATACATGAAGGTTCTTGCGGTTTCAATACAGAGCCACATTCAATGGTGGTCAGGATCACAAAGAAAGGATATTATTGGCTGTCAATGCATAGAGATGTTACAAGATAATTCAAGATTGTAAGAAATGCAAAGAGCAACCTGCGGTGAGGAAAAGAGTAGAAATCAGGGCAATAGCAGCTGGAAATGCATGGCCGTTTAGTCATTTAGGAGTCAGCATCCTAGGACCCCTACCAATGGCGTCAAGGGGACTGAAATTCTTGGCAATAGCCATAGAACACTCCACGAAATGGATAGAAGCAAAGCCTCTGACCACTGTAAATGCAAGACATATAGAAAGATTTGTATAGGAATATGTAGTGTATAGATTCGAAGTGCCACAAATAATCAGTTCGAAGGACGATAAACACTTCAAAAAAGGCATCTTCGTAGACCTTTGCAGAGGATTAAAAATCACATAATCTTTCTCCCCCATCACAGAACACATGGAGATAATAAGCAAAATCGAGAAGCAACTAACTCGAAGCCAACAAGGATGGGTGGACGATTTACCTCATGTATTGTGGATACATAGAACACTTCCAAGAAACAACCAGAAGGAGACATCATTTAGCTTAACCTACGGCTCTGAGGCCATAATCCCGACAATCAAAAGTAATGTAGCTAAAGACGACAGAGGAAGAACGAAGGAAGTGACAAAAAGAAAGGAAAGCAAGGAAGTAGCTTCGATTGAAGAAGCTTACTATCAAAATAAGCTACGCATGTACCACAACAAAAGGAGCAATCATTCCACCTACAAGGTAGGAGATTTCCTTTTACTATTGCAAAACAACATAGAAAACCCGCAGGTATGGCAGGGTCCTCATATGATAAGAAAAGTTCACAAAGGATAACTCTACAAGATCATTGACACATCTGATCTCTCGTTTATTCAAACAGCAATGGGAACAAACCTTTGTAAGTTTTACATGTAAAACTTACCTCTTTTACAATTCTTTTTTCATCAAAAGTTATTGTTTCGACTATCCAAAAAAGCATAGCAAACTAAGTGTTCATACGTAAGATGATGTAAATCTTTCTACACTATTAATGAAACAGACTTATCCTAAATCTTTTGTGTCATTATTTATAACAAAAGATCTCATAAGGTCACACTTGAGCCTAATACTACTAAGTTCAACGTTCAAAGGGGTGTTATGAGGCTACACATGAGCCCTACAAAAAATAAACATGCATAAAATTCATGTTAACTTTCCTTACTGCTTCTTTTAGCCTTGAGGATGTAATGAAGCGGGTGGCAACCCTTCATTTGAAAATTGACAAATAAGTCAAAGATTTAAGGCCACGTATGAGCCTCCGCTTGATGAAGCGCATAAAGGAGTCAGACTCAAAGTCCTCCAAATCCTCAAACATGATTGGAGACTATGTTCCCCATGGAAACCTACCTTCAGGGTTGGCATAAGATATTCGCCTACATAATTGACAACTTAAGGCCACACTTGAGCCTTTGCTTTATAAAGCACAAAATTTTACTTATAAATGATAAAGGGGTCAGACTAAAGTCCCTAAAAGTTATGGCAAGAGAAACAAGGGATATCATAGACAAAACTTGGGACTGCATCCCTATATTTAACTCCACAGGGGGAGGATACTCTCCAAAATCAACCTTAAAGGTCGACATAAACTGTTCATACAATGGCCAACATAAACCATTGTCAAAATGTAAATTGTCTAAAGGCCGAATCCTGGATCATAACAAATTGTTCAAAGGGTACATGCCACCCTTAAGACTGAATTAACACCAACATGGTGACCTTCATTGAAGTGGAGAGGATTGGGGCTTCACAACAGAAACATTTGCAGGAGGAGACATCAGGTTGGAGACTAGAACCAAGGATGAAGTAGCTCTCTGAGAAGAAGGCAAGGGGACTTGAGTCCTTGAAGGAGCAGGTATTTGAAGAGATGGAGGCTTCTTTGACAATAAAGCTTTAATAGGAGCCAAGGGATCTGCCACGAACTCATCCAACCAAGGGAAAGTAGTGGTGGCAAGATTATTGTTGGCCTGAGCATGATCCTTCTTGTAAGAAGAACGATAACCCTTCACCTTCGACAAGTCAAAAGGCTCTTTCATATCAGCAACTTGCTCGTAAGCCTTACACCTCCCATACAAGATAGCGGAGGACACAAGTCTGCCAACAAGGCTACCCATGTTATCACTATGAACAAGCTCCATCATAGCATAGGGAACGACTTTCGATACCACCTCTTTCCTATCCTGTTTAAGCTCCTCAACCTCTTTTTAGAGAGACACTTCAATAGCCTCTAGCCTTGCCTTTTCAGCCTCTAAAGAAGTAACCATCGACTCTAAATTCGAAAGGCTCTGTTGATAGCCTGCCCACTTCTGACTCTCCAGTATCATTCTTTCAAGACTCACCTTATGCTCTTTGACTTCAGTAGAGAGAGTAGATATCTTCTCCTGGAGGGCCACTACAATATGGTTCTTCTCAAACTCAGTCATAGCAGCCTCACATTTAGCCCACAGCTCCTCACACACTTCCTCCCTAGCCTTCTCCCTGTCCTTCATAACATCAAACTCACCTCTTATGTGGCACCCCGTAAGAAATCAGATTTCTCTTTTCGTTAAGTAAAAGTTATGTACTGCAAGTTTGCAAATTTTACCGTTAATCTCAACGATAAGTCATTTTATGATCGTCAAGCATTACTCCTCGTCATGAAAAGTTTAATTAGCACGCGAATATCACCGTTATTACTTTTGTGTCTAAAAGGATATTTTAGAACGTGTAACGATAAAAACCATACTTATGTCACATTTGTGAAACGAAGCCAGTTACTCGTATCATTTTACGAAACCATCTACACTCAATAACAGTGACTAAATTCAAAAAAAAAGAAAAAAAAGAAAAAGAAAAATGACAACTATACATCATTATAAACTATTACATATTACCCCACTAGTTCTTATTACTTTTCAAACCTTACAAAATGGATACGTCTCATCACCTGGTACCCTTCTCTCATTCACATGTCACAATAACTGATTCAAATTATCAACTGAGGTCAAGGATAGTAGGCACCCATGAGGTCATTGATGGCAAATAGTTTCATAAAACATCATCATGACTAGATTCTCTAATAGTAAACACCAATAATACCATTTCTCATGCAAATGGAAAAGTTTCAGGAACCGAGTGATAAATTGAGTATAAATAAGGCCATGCATGCACGCTTTTAGCATATCTAAACCTTGAAAATAAGAAGTAAGCAATAAGGTTCGAGTCTAGGATTTTCGTGGGATTCACAAGTCTAGAGACGTCGGGTTTTAAAAGGGTAGAAGCAAGGAGGGTTCGAACTCTCTTGACACCATCATCATTCTTCGCCGACTAGCAACACTTGGACCTTCGTAAGTCATTCTTGTAGCTTAACATTCATCATGCTATGTCACTTACCCTTGTAGTCTCACTCAAGACCAAAAACCAAAGCACGTCCGGTTGGTAAGCTAGGCAAAAGCCTTGGCTTTGCATAACTAGTGCACGCCATTCAGCCCATGCGTGGTTAGTATGTACGTATGCATGCAAAGACCTAGTCATACCATGCCTAAAAAAATAATGTATAATAAAACTTTAGACAACGCATCATGCATATAAACAAATAACGAACCAAAAGATTTTGTAAAAACCTTAAACATGTTGTGATCAAAATACGTTGGCTCACTAGAGACTAATAAACCTTAGGTTTACGCATGAGATGTTGTAGAGATTCTTATGTTGTGACCTCGACACCTGCCGTAGGTGTGACCAAGTAACCCAAGACGAACTACATCGAACCTTTTCCTCGCTGTTGGTGCATCGCAGACGCTGTTAATGACTAGTAACTCGTGTTCGTTGGTTCGTACCCAGACCTCGTAAACCCTTGACACCGGGTTGCATCATGAGACGTGCCAATGCACGCAAGCTAGCCATAAAAGGCTACTGCCATTGTCGCAGCTGTTGGGTGGCAAAGGACGCAACCATGTCCTTGTGTCTTGATATTAAACCAACCTCGTGACTAACCATATAACCTAGACCCACGCGGGATTAATAAGGAGACCTAACTAGTGATATTTAAGGGTGCGTCAGGAGGAAGAAGAAACCACAACAGTGGTACTAACTTCACTATTGGGCTCGGGAGAAAACGGAAAAAGGGGAAGAGGAGTAGGACATGTGGGTTTTGTCTTGCACAAAAATAATACATATAATACCTACTACCACTTACATGTAATTTACCTTAAACAATTTAGACATAAGGGAGTTTTAGCATGCGTGTTTTGAGTCTTTGGGTCATTATATTTCAGAGGCTCAAACGAGTTAGTAAACCCGTTAACAAAGCAAGATTTACTCGAAAATTAGATAATTTATAAACCACGATTTTAATGAATCAGGAATAATAACGACGCATTTAAATTATAAATGTATAAACAAATTTAACACGGCTTTTATATAAATTCTTTGACACAAACAATAATTAAATGTCTATTCGGATTAAAAACGTAAAAATATTAGAATAAAAGGCGTAGAAATTAAAATATGAAAAACTAAACATTCAATAAACATTATTTTAAAAGAATTATGGGACCATGTGTGACAATAGGGAAACTTAAGGGTATTAGTGGTAAATAAATAATCTTTATAAATAAATTAAATGAGTCGAATGAACCGTGATAAATAAAACTGATAAATATACGAATTAATTGACGACTGCAGTGTAAATAAATATATAGACCTAGTAACTAACTAATGATGTCTACATTTTCCTGAGATATGGAACTTGTGAATATAAGTTACGACGCATAACAGTATCAATTCCTGTATATGTGCCTATAGTCGTAAAGTCGTCCCTAGAGCCAACGGTTTAAACAACGTTACGAAAACATAAAACGTTATCTCATAAACGACAATGCCTTTATGACCCATTTGCATAATTCATTTCATGCATTGAGTTTTAGAATATAAACTCAGAATTGTCATAATTTAGGTGTTGACTAAGTCACTATTTGACGTGCATTGATCCATTATCAGTTCCAGGTGATTAACTGACAAGGTGAGTTTTCATAGCCCCTACTTTACTGTTTTAAATCAACCTTTGGGGTGAGAACATTGCTTATTTTTAACAGATGAACACAAGTACATTTATTGATTTACTATTGGGTCTAAGTCCCTATTCAACCCAACTTGCTATATTGCCTAATTTATCATGAACCGTTAATTACTCGTAAGCGCGAATGTTATGGATAGATCTATCAGGATTGACATCCCTGTTTGTCTTGGACTGACATTAGTCAAGCAAACACAGTTTCATTTCAGTCAGTTACGGATGTCGCGGGTTGAACATCTGCATGGGCCTACCTATGATGGTACACGTTAACGCTTCGGTGTCATGAGCTTAGACAATAGTAAATACTTTTCATTGTGATATATATGATTACTATATTTCAGGCTATGGTTATAAATCTTGTGGTTCATCGCTATTATCAAACAACAAAACCTATGAACTCACCAACTTTATGTTGACACTTCAGCAATGTTTCCTCAGGTGTTCTAGCTTACGGAATATAAGGAGTCTGCATTGGTATATTGGCATGTAGAGGTCTATCTCTTGTATCAAGTCCTCTTCACGCTATGAAGTCACAATCCCAGATCCAGTCTTCTGCTGTAGTGAATTAACTTTGACCCCTACTACAAGGCGTAAACTCTCCTACGAAATAAATAACCACAGTGTTCCTACACTAATCTTACAAATACCTGGACCCTCTCGAAAGAGAAGTAGATCACCTTCATTGCCATTTTACCCAGATGCCAATACCTTCTCTGACGGTAAACCAGCTATGGGTACGTAGTTATGCATGGTTTTATGATATGGTAGCATAAAACCCGATAAGTCACACGTCTCACATACATACACAACTATAAAATCTTCTTAACCTATACTAAGTACATGTACAACAAGGGCTTAATTAAAGCTTGTCTTTAATGTTCCCTAATGAGCCTAATACACATTGTGTAATAACCACCTTGGATCCTTCCTTGCTTTTGGATGCCGCGACATATACCACACATACACATACCATAAGATTTTTAAACCTAAGTATCTTGTACCATTGATCTTGTAATTAAGATATGTACTAGGTGGTTTGAGGCAAAACCATGTCTTGTAAACCATAAACCCCAAAAACCGCCACTTGTGGCCTTAGATTAGGACTTGGTTTAGAAACTAGTTAGTTACTAGACAATGTACCTATATAAGCAAGCCTCTACAAAGCAATTTATCCTTTACAATTACATTATTATGCCACTCTCAAGCATGGAACCATCATTGTTCTCTCTTGTTTTTCGGGTATAGCACAACGAGCGACATAACCCAAAACCCAAACATACCATCGTGTACAACTTCTAAGCTCACTCAAAACATACGAAGTAATACTTGGGTCTTTCATACGAGATTCATAAGAGGGTACGCGAGCAAGAATTGGTTATTTAATAACGCTTTGAAGCTCTAGGGTGATATACGATCGTGTATACACTTCGCGGTTGTCTTATCAACTCAAAACAATCAACTTGGACTTTTAAGGTCACGTACTATGCTCATACATATCTATTAATACTCATTCATTTTTTTATTACTGTTCTTGTTGTAAGAGTCACATTTAATTTGTGTGCAAAAGTTGATGTAAGAGATGAAAGTGCATGTTCAATTCATGCATGGTTCTCGTAACGATTATTATACGCAGTTATTTGCTTGGTGTTGGTGCTGGACACGTTAAAAAAGGTATATATACAGAGACTTATAAATATGTGCGATGGCATATCGTTATCATTTAATTGTTTCAAGAATGGAAACTAACATGAAAATCTATCACGTCGAATCAAGTTACACGAAACTGATACTAAGTATATGTCATTTTCGGGTAGTACTTGTTAGTTTGCATTGGGAAGGAGTATACAAGCTATTAGAAGCTTTGAATGTGGTAATCACGAACTCAAGTAGGTCAAATAAGCGTCAAATTGTTCGTTTGTGGTAGAAAACACTACAAACCCAAAAACTTACGCACCCCACAATGGACGTGTATGGTCACATGTCTGTTGGGCCACGAAGCTCATGAATAGGACACGAGCTTATAGGTTGGCTTATGTATAAGTTAAAGAGCTTAATAGTAGCTTAATGTGCCTAACAAAAACCCTAACTAAGCCCTAAAACCATTCTAATAAGCCTAACGTCACTAACGGATCACATGGGCCAAACAGTCCATTAATGGACATTGAATGGGCCTACAGTCTTGTTAGTTAAGGCGCCCACTATTTATAGATATGCTCACTTGAAACTTAGTTGAAGGTTGTAAGCTTATTGAGCTCGTTTCGGCTTCTTGCTAATTTCTCGAAAGAGGCCTTATCGGGTTCATAATGGGCTCAAAAGCCCATTGATGAGGCTTATTAGCTTAAAAATAAGCCAAGCAGTAAAAACAGCTTAATTAAAATTTTAAGTACTTAATAAGACTAGGAAAAATAAGCTATATCATATATAAACCTTTTTGGACTCTTCGGGCTAGAATTATCTGGCTAACGAGTCAATTAAGCTAATTTAGCTATCCAAGCTTATTTATAAACTACCATAGCTTATGCAGCTTATTGAGTCATTTATAAACTTAGAGAAGCTAATGGACCTCAACGGACCAAGCCTAAATGTTTAAAATGTTATTCGGGTTCTTATTGGACCCGAAAGCCCATTAGCGAGGCTTAATTGCTTAATAAATAAGCCGAGCAATAAAACAGACCCATAAGTGCTTATTTAGCCTAGAATAATAAGTTGAACAAGTTATAAAACATTAATGGACCCCTTTGATATCTTTCGGGTTAGAGTTATTGGCTAGCAGAGCCCAATAGCTCGAATAAGCTTTAATAAGCTCAATTCGAGTATTTTTCAGCATAATGAAAGAAGTTTTAAATAAGCTTTAAATAAGCTTAATGAGGGCTTATGTTTTGGGGGGGCCCCTTTTTGAAATATAAATTGGACCTTTAAATTGCTTGATTGGACCTTAACGGAGCCAATAAGGTCCAATAAGCCTAAATAAGCTCATCCGAGCTTATTTATAAGCTGCCACAACTTATATGGCTTATTGGAGCTTAATAAAACTTATTGCCACTTGTTAGAACTTAATTGGGCTTAAAATGTATTTTTAGTAAGTTAAGGGACTAAAAGTGTCAAAAATGGAAACTTAGGATAGAAGCTGCCAAAAACTATTTTTATAAAGTCTAGGGGCTGTTTCTGTCAATTCTAAAACTTGAGGGACTGTTTGAAAGTACAAGGACCAAAAGTGTACTTTTCTTAAGTTAAAGGACTAAAGGTGTAAATATGGAAACCTAGGGGTTTAAAATGTAAATATTATATTTCATAAACATAGGGACTGTTTTTGTAAATATAGAAAACCTAAGGGTATTTTATGAACAAAAGTGATTTTAATAAACACTTAACAAATCGGACGAGTTATAATATTATTCGGATATTATGCGAATTTAAAACACGACTTAATAAATATGTATATTTATTAATAACGTTTATACATATACTTGAACGTATGTAATCATACACCTTCCCAAGAGCCATCAAATAAGGACAAATACAATAAAAATGAGCACCACCACACAAGTGATAACATTATATATAAACTAGCAATTTATTGTAGTCTATGCATTAAGTCGTTAGCCTAAACTTGTTAGGACTAGGATGGCCGTTATTATTAGGTATTTGACGGTGTGATTCATTTGCCATACTTGGATATATTTATCATTCACAGAGGACTACCTACTCAGGTGAGTTCATAGCCCCATGTTTTACAATTATTTAAATGATTTACATCTTTGGGGTGAGAACATGCTTTGTTTTACAAATTAGACGCAAGTGTACATTTTATACTATGATTACGTATTTGCCTAAGTAGCGATAACCCACTGAGCCCTTATCATGAACTGTCAATTACTAGATTGTGAGCGCGAATGTTATAATAGATATTCTATTTGGACTTGTCATCCCCCGTTTGGGTGAGTAGCGCTCACTGTGCCGGTTTGCCAGACAACAAACGTATACCATATCGGATTTGGGATGTTGCGGGTTAGAACATCATTCACGGGCAATGTTGGCAATTTATTTGCATTCATACATGTCGAGCTTTAGTGTCATGAGCTTAGGAAAACGTAATTACTTTTTATGATATTTGCATCTGTTGCTTAATCATACACTTGGAAATCTTGCGGTCCTTCAATTGATTTACATAACCTCATGATTTCACCACTTTATGGTTGACGTTTTTAAGCCATTTTTCTCAAGGGTCCAATAATGGCACGGGGATGGTGCCTAGATACATTGGGGGTTCACTCTTTAGAGAGGTCAGTACTAAAGATTTGAGGCGTAATTCATTTTTTTTTTGGGAACATTTGTTATAAACTAAATACTGTATTATATTGTCGAAGATGCAATTTGAAGCATGGCTTATGTAATGAACAAGTATTTTGTTAATCCAATGTATCTTTTTAAAACGACACGTTTAGTGGTCGTTCTCATATCTTGTGCTATTGATCTATGAAGTAACGCCCTTGGATATTCAATATTCCGCTGCTACCCAGATTTGGGGGTGTTACAGATTGGTATCTAGAGCCAAGGTTATAGAGAACCAGATCAAAAGTTTTTGTCTGGACTATAACCATTTTCAAACACTGCATTTACAAATGGGGTTTGCACGGGACACACATACATTACTTGTTTGCAATCTAGCATATGTGCTTACATGACATACACTGTTTTAGCGTTAGTAGTTACTAAGTGCTTGCATGATTATTATACGAGTATATAAATTATATTACGTATATTACTGTAAGAGTCTTAAAAATTAATACTTATATAAGTTATTTTTGTTTTTACAGCAGTCATGTCTTCTGCATCATCTGCGGTTACCTACACTTCCGTCTACACCGACTCTGAGCCAGGGATGGTATTTTGGGGAGCCGATGAGGAGATATCTGATGGAGGTTCCCCACGAGTCATCGTATTAGGATACGATGGACTCCCTATACAGCCGGTAGCCCCATCATCATCGGATTACATACCAGGCCCCGAGGAGCCACAGACACCACCAGTACCACAGGACGAGGATGAGTGTAAGCCTATGTTCATACAGCCACATGATCCTGACTATGTGCCAGAGCCTATGTACCCTGAGTATATACCATTATAGGATGAGCATGTGTTTCCGGCTGAGGAGCAGCCATTTCCTCCTGTTGTTTCACCTACTGCCGAGTCACCAGGATATGTTGTTAAGTCGAATCCAGAAGAGGATCCAGAGGAATATGAGGATGATGAGACAGAGGATGGTCCTGTTGACTATCCCATGGACGGGGGAGAGGATGGAGATGATGATGACAAAAATTCATCCGGGGATGACGCCAATGATGAAGATGAGGATGAAGAGGATGAAGATGAGGAGGATGAGGAGGAGGAGGAGGAAGAGCACTTAGCTCTGCCGACTCCGCTGTTGTTGTACCTACTATTGAGCTTGTTTCCCCACCTGAGGGAACAGAGCCTGTTACACCACCACCCTCCACTGACATTACTACCACTGGAGCTAGGATTACTATCCGGCTTCAGGCTTCCATATCCCTTCCACCAGAGGTAGAGGTTGAGAGACTTCTAGCCGATGTGCTTACTCCACCTCACACCACCTATCTCACTATCACACCTCTGCAGGGGAGTGTTTCTGAGCGCTTGGTCTAGGTGCACTGGCCCCCATCTACACATTGTTTTTTTTCAAAATTCCCCCCCTCGTGCCCCGTGTCGTCCCCTCCCCTGTACCACACCTGTGCCGATCACCATTCTACCATCATCTGGGTGTCCAACCCAATCTGTCACTAGATAGCCTGTCTACTCAGTGGCCCTTCCGTTGATGCGGTTTACTGTCGCATGTTACCATTTACCTCGCCTGGACCACCACTACCACCATCTCTATACATACCACCACCTATTGACCGTAGGGATGATATTCCCGAGTCCGAGCGGCCACCTCGCAAGAGGTCGTGCTTGTTTACTCTACGCTCCAGGTATGAGGTCGGGGAGAGTTTTACTGCTAGACCCACCGGAGGTTGAGGGGTAGACTATGGGTTTGTCAGCACCTTAGATGCTGAAGAGAGACGAAGAGGGATTAGAGAGGTTGGGTATGGTATTAGGGATACTCAGGTGGATCCGGCAGAGGCAGTTTCTGAGATAGCACATATGAGCATAGGAGAGGTCAATACTAGGGTTACAGAGCTTGCTGAGCTCCATGAGCATGATACGCAGGACTTATATGCTCTATTAGAGGATGCTCAGGATAGTAGGACTCGCATATACAACCGACGTCACTAGGGAACTGTTACGCGGGTCTGACTTGCTTATGGAGGATAGGATAGCTCATCAAGAGACAATACTGATTGTAGAGGAGGAGGCCTAACTTCCCGAGAGGATTGGGCTTATGCGATAGGATTGAGTCAGGCGGCCCATTATGAGCTTCAGACCCACCGTGAGCAGGTATATGCACACGAGTCCCAGCTCCATGCACATCAGACACAGCTACAGTTGTAGGGTACTCTTATTCAGACACAACACCAGGTACATGAGACTCGCTCCTAGATGCAGCAGGATGAGGTTGTGGCAGAGCTTTCGGAGGACTGACGTAGCGTCAGCACGATACGTAGAGACTCTCCGTGTGATGAGAGACATGAGGTGAGAGATGGGTGACATGCAAGCCGAGTTGTTAGCACTGCGAGAGCAGCAGAGGAGAGCTAGACAACCAGGACCAAATGTTAGAGTTTCAAATCACCAGGATGCTTCTAGAGATGCGGATAGCCACATCTAGTAGTTTATGTCATTTTACTTTGATAGGCAGTTGTTCAGGCATGTTAAGTATTAGGGGTTCTCCCCGCTAACATAGCCTTAAATCTTTTGTATTGTATTTTGTGTACCACAAACTATTTCATGTAAATATTTCCAAGTTATGAATGAAATAGATGTGTTATGTTGTACTATATACCTCTCTGGTGTTGTTGTCTCATTTGTAAATTATTGTATATCTCGTCATGATTATGACCTTACGTTTTGTCTCTTGTGATTTAGATGAATCATGGCACCTGTGACAAGACGATAACCGAATACCCCACCTAACAACACCAACCCAAACAGCATGACCCCAGAATCTGTTCAAGCTATGATTGATCAAGCTCTTCTACGAAACTCCACCAATAGAGATGGAAGCCACAGTTTATATGGGGATAACCGAAGGAATGTGCAAACTACACGCCCTTGTTTCTACGTTGAGACTTCAGGATTAATTGTCAACCTTTGAATCTTAAAGGAAATGGAAGGCGTTGTCGTTTAACCGGTTAGATTAAAAGATGGAATCCGTTTTCTGTTCAGAGGTTGTGCTATTGAAAATCAGGTTTTAGTTTTCCACTGCACTCTGATAGGGGACTGCTTTTGACTCTTGGTGGACTGGTGTCAGATAAGAACCGTAGGTCCTGATGATCTTCGTTTGACTTGGGAAGTACTAACGAAAAAGATGACTGACTAGTATGTGTCCGTCAGGCGTGAAATCAGAAAATAGAAATCGAGTTGTGGAACCTAAAGGTCAAAGGAACGATGTCCAATCATACACTAAACATTTCCAGAGATACCCTGATGATTGTGTAACCAAGTTTGTTTCTTATGAAAATGAGAGGTTGACAAGTCCATCAGTGGGACTCCCTGATTACATTTATGGAAAGTGAAGTTCTTCCAGACCTAAGACATTAGATGAGTATTGAGTTGGCCAATGACTTGATGGTATCAGAAACTCCGCACCTTATGCGAAAGGCAAAACTAACAACAAAAGATGGCTGGCAGATTCATCCAGACACATCCATGGCCATCAACAACGAAACCCTAATCGAGACAGAATGTGCAATGGTTTATAATATGGGGCTAGGCGTGCGGGTGAAAAGAAGCCGTATGGTGGATCTTTGCCCAAGTGCACCAAGTGCCATTTTCATCACAATGGCCCGTGTACTCAGAAATGCCACAAATGTAACAAGGTAGGGCACTTTGCCCGCGACTGCAGAGGTTCTGGCAACACTAATGTTGCTAATGCTCAGAGGGACAATAGGGCAGTCCCCAAGGGGAATGGTTGTTTTGAATGTGGAGCTCCAGGACATTTCAAGAGAGATTGTCCAAAATTGAAGAATAAGGATGGGGGAAATGGGAATGCACAAGGCTGGGTATACGCAGTTGGAAATGCAGAGAAGAATGGGAATGCATCGAGGAACCCGGACTCCAATGTCGTCACGGGTACGTTCCTCTTAAACAACCGCTATGCATCTATCTTATTTGACACTGGTGCCGATAGAAGTTTTATATCTACTGCGTTTAATTCCCGGATTGACATCGCCCCAACTCTATTAGAAAATAGTTATGACGTCGAATTAGCTAACAGGAAAATAGTCGAGATAGACACTATTGTACGGGGTTGCGCTTTAAATTTCTTAAATCATCCGTTCAACATAGATCTAATGCCCGTAGAACTAGGTAGTTTCGACGTTATTATCGGCATGGATTGGTTAAGAAGGTGTCACGCCGTGATTGTGTGTGATGAGAAACTTGTTTGAATTCCCTATGGGAATGAAACCTTGATTTTTCATGGTAACGAAAGTAACAACGGCAGAGAATCTCGGTTGACCATTATCTCATGTTCAAAGGCTTAAGAGTACATGGCGAAAGGATGTCAGATCTTTTTGGCACAAATATCCTCCAAGAAGGAGGAGGACAAGTCGAAAGGAAAGCAACTTAAGGACGTACCAATCGTTCGAGATTTTTCAGAAGTGTTTCCCGAGGACTTGCCGGGTCTTCCTCCAGCTCGACCGGTGGAATTCGAGATCGACTTGATTCTAGGAGCCGCACCTGTAGCTCGAGCACCGTATCGATTGGCACCGTCTGAAATGAAGGAATTGTCGGAACAACTGCAAGAGCTTTCCGACAAAGGCTTTATAAGACCTAGTTCCTTACCTTGGGAGCCCCGTTCTTGTTCATCAAAAAGAAGGATGGGTCATTCAGGATGTGCATTGACTACCGGGAGTTAAATAAGCTAACAGTGAAGAATCGTTATCCACTCCCGAGGATCAACGATTTATTCGATCAACTCTAAGGATCCAGCATTTATTCAAAGATAGTGAGATCGGGTTATCACCAGCAGAGAGTACGAGAACAAGACATTCCAAAGACGGCATTTCAAACTCGGTATGGTCATTACGAGTTTTAGGTTATGCCCTTCGAACTAACAAACGCACCTACGGTATTCATGGACCTCATGAACCGAGTGTGCAAGCCCTACTTGGATAAGTTTGTAATCGTCCTCATTGATGATATACTTATTTATTCAAAGGACAAGACAGAGCACGAAGAACATCTTAAGGCAATTTTGGAATTGCTTAAGAAGGAGAAGTTGTATGCCAAGTTTTCAAAGTGTGAATTTTGGATTCTGAAGGTACAATTTCTCGGTCACGTCATTGATAGCAGAGGTATTCATGTGGATCCAGCCAAGATAGAATCTATCAAAGATTGGGCATCTCCTAAGACACCGACGGAGATCCGCCAATTTTTAGGTCTTGCTGGTTACTATCGAAGGTTTATTGAGGGATTTTCGAAGATTGCTAAATCAATGACAAAGCTTACTCAGAAAGGAATCAAATTTGATTAGGGAGAAAAGGAAGAAAATGCTTTTTAGTTAATAAAGCAAAAGTTGTGCAGTGCACCAATTCTAGCTTTACCTGAAGGGAGTGAAGATTTTGTGGTCTATTGTGATGCTTCACACAAGGGTTTAGGTGCTGTGTTGATGCATAGAGAGAAGGTGATTGTCTATGCTTCTCGACAACTAAAAATTCATGAGAAGAACTACACCACTCATGATTTAGAACTTGGATCGGTAGTGTTTGCTCTAAAGATATGGAGACATTATCTATATGGAACCAAATGCACCGTGTTCACCGACCATGAAAGTCTACAACACATTCTTGACCAAAAGGAGCTTAACATGAGGCAACGCCATTGGCTAGAATTGCTAAGTGATTATGATTGTGACATCCGTTATCACCCGGGGAAGGTAAACGCAGTGGCTGATGCATTGAGCCATAAGGAACGGATTAAGCCATTGTGGGTTCGAGCCTTAGTTATGACTATTGGCTTGGATCTTCCCAAACAAATACTAAAAGCTCAGATCGAAGCTCTGAAACCAGAGAACCTTGAGAAAGAAAATGTAGGTGGTATGATCAGAAAGGATATACTCAAGGAAAGGTTGGAACCACGCGCCGATGGAACATTATGTTTAAATGGCAGAAGTTGGTTACCTTGCTACGGTGACTTAAGATCCGTGGTTATGCACGAATCCCACAAGTCTAAGTACTTTATCCATCCCGGTTCTGAAAAGATGTACCAAGACATGAAAAAGCTATATTGGTGGCCCAATATGAAAGCCAACATCGCCACATATGTTAGCAAGTGCTTGACATGTGGGATAATATCACGATGGATTTTATCACCAAGCTCCCTAAGTCGTCACAAGATTTTGACACCATCTGGGTGATTGTAGATCGACTTACAAAATCTGCTCACTTTTTGCCAATAAGGGAGAATGACCCATTAGACAAGTTAGCAAGGTTGTACCTAAACAAGATAGTAGCAAGACACGGAATACCTGTTTCAACCATCTGTGATCATGATGGGAGGTTCACATCAAACTTCTGGAGATCATTTCAGAAAGCTTTGGGTACAGATCTGAGTATGAGCACCGCGTATCATCCAAAAACCGACGGCCATAGCGAGAGGACTATTTAAACTCTTGAGGACATGCTCATGCTATGTGCTTGCGGGATCGATTTTGGCAAGGGCTGGGTTAAGCATTTGCCATTAGCCAAATTTTCGTATAACAACAGTTATCATGCTAGCATAAAGGCCGCACCTTATGAGGCACTTTATGGCCAAAAATGTCGATCACCTGTGTGTTGGGCCGAAGTTGGAGAATCCTAACTGACTGGTCTGGAAATGGTCCAAGAAACGACAGAAAAGATCGTCCTGATCAAGTAGAAAATTCAAGCTGCTCAGGATCGAAAAAAGAGCTACGCTGATTTAAAGCGAAGCCAGATACCATTGGTTAAGGTTTGTTGGAACTCTAAGAGAGGTCCTGAGTTCACCTGGGAACGTGAAGATTCGTTCAAA